>CAUYPK010045023.1:0-61773 GCA_963574355.1 Loris lydekkerianus
CGGCCTGAAACTGCCTCTACCTAGATACAGCCAATGTGGTACCATGCCACTGGCCCGACCCTGTCACTCACCTCTTCCCCCGCCTTCTTTCCCTGCCCCTTCTCCACAATAAAAAAAAATAAATAAATAAAAAAAAAAAAAAAAAAAAAAAACAAAATTGCGGGTGACGCTGTCGGCTTGAAGGAGGAGAAATTGGAGCTGCCCCAGCCTGACTGAGGAGGATAAACACCAGGGCCAGAGGATGCACGCGCCCCGGCTTTCTGGTGGAAGCAAAAGTGAATATCAACTGGAACACCTGTAAGCACCAAAGGGAGTGCTGTTAATAATCACACTGGGATAACAGGTAGAAATAGGACTAAGCTGGGCTAACTGCCAATTTGTTCCTCTACTTATCAAGTGAGAAGCCTAGTTAACTGTGAGCTTCTGGGAAAGAATTTTCCCGGGTGGACTCAGAAACAACTTAGGTAGTGTTAGAGGTAAGATTTTTGCAAAACTATATTCTAGGGATCAATAAGATCACTCAAGGGAAAAACCACAGAGTAAGAGGAGAAAAGGATCAAAACCCAGATCCAGGAAAGGTGTTGGTACAAAACCGCTGGAAGGCCCGTGTCTCGGGTGAGGCTTGACTCAGGTTGCGTACGTGTATGTTTCTTTCAGGGTTCTGCCTGTCAATCACTGCTGCCCCAGGCAAGCAAGAGTTCAGTGCTCACTGAACATTCTGGAATGACTATAAAAAGATATCCTTTTTTTTGTTTACACACAACCTGGCATTTACAAAAGTAATTTTATAAAAAAAATTAAGGGGAAACAATCACAGAGAATCAAAGCATTAAAATAAAGTCCAAAAAATAGGTTTCCACTTGTCATGATTAACATCTAGATCCCATGACTGAGCACCTCTACAGGCACCTTATCTTCTTCCTTCCTAAAGCAGTTGCCCAACTCCATGTGACAAGGAACAACTTCAGTGATTCCTATCATCTGGTTCTCAAGACCGAAGGAGAAGGAATCCAAATCCTGGGGCCTTCTGTGGACCTGTGCCCACACCTTTCCCAGACTGCCTGGAAGACCAAGGTCACTGCTATGGTGTGAGAGGAAACATCTGACTTTCACAGGGCTGAATGACTAAAGATGGCAACAAGAGTTCTACCGCCTGACCAGAGGACAGTGTGCCCGCCTAGAGATGACCTCTAGGATGCTGGAGATAAATGTCTGAAAGACAGGTTAAAAAAAAGAAAAAGCCAGGTGTGGAGATAGGGGTTTTGGACCAGTTATTGCAGAAGTCAGTTAAAAATGAATAACTGCATTAAGCTCCTAAAAAATAGAAGTAGGCAGCTGACAATGAAGCTTAGAGAGTTGCTTATTTAAAAAAAATAATAATAAACAATAAGAACAAAGGAAAAATCTCAGAAAAACAAACAGAAAGACTGGTCAGCAAAGTTGAAGGGCCAGTGAGGAGAGGGCAGTGTTCTGGAAGCTCAGGGAGGGAGGAATTTGCATTAAGTAGCTAACATGTTGAACAAAAGCCTAAGTGATAAGAGGCTGCGGCTTTGGCAACTCACAAGCTAGAAGTACAACGTCCTCCTGCAGTTCCCCACATGAGGAATATCTCTGGTATAGAAGCTTCAGTAGCAGAGATGCTGGATTCCAGACAATCTCCTTATTTAATTCTGTTGCAAGACCTGACCTGTCAATGGTCTCAGGCCAGAAGGAAAAGTTTCATGTATTCACCCCAACTGATGAAAACAAAAGCTTATCCTTAGTTCAGCGGTCTCCTTGGAGTAGCTTCAGGTCAGCTGTAGAGAGAAGTGCCCCTATTATCAAACATTACATGGCAATTTGCATACATTTCTCAACCTTTGGGAAAAAATACCAAGAACAAACATTGAGAAAGCACTGCTTTAGAAACCTGATGTTGGACAAATTGGCCTTGGAGAATTAGTTACCTATTTGCCAAGAGTTCGTTTATCTACAGTATAAAGGGGTTAAATTTGATGAGCTATGGCCATTCAAGCTCTGAAATCTCAAAAAACTATGTAGAAACTAAAGTCATGCTCTTCCTGGGTTGTGATGATACTATCACTCACATGCTACTGTAGAGATAAAGAAAAAAAAAGGTTTTTGAGCTTGTGGTCAGTGTAGAATCTTTTTTTTTTTTTTAACCAATACTATGATTAACTTGGAACTATAATTTATTTTTTCAGAAAACCAGCATTAATAACTTAGTTGTAATTGCAGAACTATCTCAGCCAGAATATAAACATTTCATTAGGCAAATAATACAAATATATTTACTAATACTTTTGACTAGGAAGGAAGCATTGTATAAAGAGTGATGGAACTGGGCAATCTGGGCTTCATTCCCAACTTCCATCTATTAAACCATCTGGGGTTTAAATAACCTAATCATAAAATGAAGAGGTTAGCCTGGAAGATTAAATATCTACTCCAGGGCTTTAAAAAAATCTATTATTTTAATAGCTTGGCAGTATGTAAATGTTGTCAGTCATGCTCACTTTTTAAAATCTCTCTTTTCCTATCCAACATTCATCTTGTGCTTCCTGAAGTAAAAGAACACAGGAGAGTCATAGTCTATGAGAGAAAAAGGTCCTATTTCCCTTTATAGAGACAGAGCATCCACTGTCTGGCAGGGCCATAGAAATCAGTGAAGATACAGTCTCAGATCATAAAAACACCAGACCTAATAAAGAGTTCAAAACTAGGAGCTGAGCAACAACACAAACCCCCTACACTGAAGGGTAACTCACCTTGGGGAGAGGCTCCTTCTGCAGAGGACAGACATGCAGGGGCTGAACTCCTACATCAAGGCTACTGTGGGTCTTGTTTTGTTTCTTTGCCTCCAGGATGAGTACATGCACCACCCACGGCTATCCGTAAAAATCCCACACTCCATGCTGCGATTTTCTCTGAAGAGGTGGAAGCAGGTTTTGACCTACCCTTGACATGTACCACTCCACCACGAAGTGGGCCTCGTATCCTAGCTTAACTGCACATCTTCACATTGATTCATATTTCCCCCCTTTGTCCCCTAAAAGCTTTTTTGTCAACTGCATTCTATTCATATCTATATCCATATCTGTTTATTTCTATCTCTCTATATACCGTATATACTCCAGTGTAGGCCGAGTTTTTTCGGCACAAAATTTGTGCCGAAAAACCCGAACTCGGCACAAATTTTGTACCGAAAAAACTCGGCTTATACTCAAGTATATACAGTATCTAGTTCCCAGAATTTTCATATCTTTTTTGTCAAAAGTAAAATGGAAAAACACAAAAAGCTCCCTACCAATAATACCTCCACATTGAATCAAATCATGCCTTTTTTTTTCATTTTTGAAAACCCAAAGTCCAACGTGAACAGCTTCTTCTATAGATTTACAGCATAGGAGGAAGTTACTCAACCAGGAGCTCTAAATACACATCTCTAGCTATCCACATCTGCATTGACAAATCACAGCGCCTAAATTCAGCATGTCTAAAGCCACACTCTGTCTTCTTGATCACAGTGATGCCTTTTCTTTGCTCTTTCCAGAAACATCACTATCTTTCTATTTAGTGCCCATATTTTCCATGTTTAATCTGTGTTCAATTCTGGAACTTTCTAGTATCTTTCATTATTTCCAGGGTTCTCATCATCTTTCACCTAGTATTTCTTCTTGCCACTTTTTTTCATAATCCAAAATCTTATAAATGTTTTTGCTAAAATTATCTATTTAAACCGAAGAGCTGATTATTTTGCTTCTTTGCACAAAATCTTTCAATGGTTTTGTGAAGACTAGTAAATTAAGACCCAACTACTTAGTATGTCATTGAAAGTCCTAAGGCCTATTACGCAACTCCCAGTCTGGTCTGATTTCTCACTACTCCCCATTAGCTCAAGTGGAGCTATTATCCACCTCCCTACTTGTCTGTTCCTACCATTCCCTCTACCTGAACTACTTTCCTTTCTCAGTGGTGAGTGGTAAACTTAATGCTCCATGCAAAACTCAAAATAATGTCTATCTTCTCCAGAAGGAGTCATTCCTGAAACTAACATTCCTATAGCTCTGCCTTTGAAATATGTGCATATTTTCTTTCTTTTTGCTTCCAATCACTGGATTTTTATACTGTTCCAATCACATGTCTATCACTCCTGTGTTCACTTTTTGTGCTTCTCTCATCCTAAACTTGTCTTGTACCAGGCATACTTGCCACTGGACTAGGGCCTACCTAATGGCAGAAATAATCCCTGCAAATGTTAGCATACACAAAGCCTTACACTCAGGAGCTTTCTAGTGATTCGTTGTTATTAAAGCATATTAATGTTAAGGTGATATAAATAGAAAAGGCATGAGTGAATGGCCTGCTATACTACACTGTTTCTGTAATAATCAGAATATTTTTGTGCTCTATCTGGTGAGTGAAATCTAGAGCTCCCTGTTAGACATCAGTAAGGCAGCAGAGGTGGGGTGTAAGTTTCGCAGTTGAGAGTACAAGGGCAAGAACATGAACTCTACAGCAATAAGGCCAAGTACGGAGACTGGTCTTGTTTCTAAGTAGCAGTATGGATTTGGTACTGAAGTGAGCCGCCAATGGACTAAATCAATAACAATCTTTTACTTCTATTGTAATTTTAAAATGTTTGCAATTGCTCTCCTATTCTTATTAACAAACTCCAAATGCAATGATTTCCATTAAAAGTCTCTTATACCCTTGACCATCAATATCTGCCAGATAGGAAAAATGTCAATGTGTACTAGCAGCTAACATCTCCTGCAATGGTACCACTCAGTCTCTAATTCTTCAATTTAAGTACACTCAACGAACAGCAGACAACTTTACCACTCTTCAAATTACAACTGTGTGATGAGCCCAGCTGCTACCATACCTTAAAACCTTTGGAAGCAGCAATATGGGCAGCAGTCCAGCCTTCTCTGTCAGCATAGTTAATGAGGTCTGCAGGAATAACAGGCTTAGATACGCCTTCGGGACTCTCTTCTCCTTCATCCAAGTCAAAGGTGTCTGACTTGGGCTCCTCCTCATTCAAAGAGTTTCCACGAGCTGGTGCTCTATGATACATCAGAAGTTTGAGGCTGTCCACATCACCAGTGTCCACAACTGCATGAACTGGTGTCCAGCCATCCTATAAAGAAATGACCAGGGGAAAGGGTTGATAACCACAGTAATATTGAAATATATATAGTGTCACTGAATGTTCACCTCTATGTTTTCTTGGGCATGGACCACTGGGCTGGGAAAAGCAGGCATTCCAATCCTCAATATCACTGATGAGTAAAGTTCCTTGACCCTTTCCAGTTACAGTATTTCCCACTGCCATGACTCATATTGGTTATTTTATAATCATCTCCACATGCTAGTTAATCACTTGGAGTGAACAGGTACTTTCCAGGCCCATAACTAAGCATTATATAGGGTAAACTACAATCTCAATTTAATTCTAAGAAAGAAAAACTTTAGCCTAAAGAGATTTAAGAAAAAATTTATATCCAAAAATAACATTATTAGTAAAGTACTAAAAGAATGCTCTTATAAGCCAATTTTACTTGTGGGGCAGAGTCCTATCTCCAGGGATGTTAAAATTTTATGCCAACCATTCTAGAAGGAAACATCCTGGAGAAAAAGAAAAAGGTAGACATGCAGGAAAAAAACAAAGCCAAATAATTTCCCTGGCTGTCTAAGAGCCTTTACTGAGTGCTTTGTGATTGCAGAGGGATATTGATCATTATACGCTTAGAAAATGTTCCAACCAAAATTACTGGGCCCATTTTCTAAATATCTTACTGTGAAATATATCACTCACTCAGTTGGTTGCTAGAGTAGATACAACTCTTTTCTAGGGCAGTGGTTCTCAGGTGTGGGCCCCAGACCAGCAACATCAGTACTACCTGGGAACTGGTTGAAAATACAAATTCTTAAGTCTCACCTCAGATTTACTGAATCAGAAACTCTGGAGGTGGGGATCCACCAGTCTGTTTTAACAAGCTCTCCAGGTGATTCTGATGCACTAAAGTTTGACAAACACTATCTCAGGGAAAATCTTGGTTTTATCAGTCTTTTCTTTCTACATAGAAATGAGTCTTCCTTCTCATTACTAAATATATTTTCAGTGAGCTATAGCGCACTTTTTTTTTAAGTAATGTGATAAAAGAGAGAAACAGACAATAAATGGGAAAATATTTAAAATTAGATTATAAGTCATTTACTAAAGCTGTTCTTTTTTTTTTTTTTTTTTTGGTTGCAGTTTGGCCAGGGTCAGATTTGAACCCATCACCCTTGGTATATGGGGCCGGAGCCCTACCCACGAGCCAAAGCTGCCTAAAACTGTTCTTTTACAATGTGGTTTTTTCTCTGGTTCTTATCTCATACCAATAAAAGTCCACTTGGCTAAGAGAAGACCTTGTCTGAGCAGCAACCAGGATACTGAGTATAGTCCTGGGACTCTATTCAGGTGAAGCTGTTTCGTGGCTTGTGCCTTGCTGAATTGCAGATACCTTTTCTTGGGTAGCACCTTACACAGGCACAGAGTATAGTGCTTTTGACCTTGCTTAATTTATGCTACAAAGGCCATGCAGCCATTCCTGGAAAAAACATTCAATCTTCCATTCTCCTGTGATACTTTCTTATTAAAAGGCACAAGACATAATTAATTATTCCCTGGAGATCTTTTCTATCAATTATGTAGTTTATTTCTAGACTTCTGAGCAATTGTACTCCCTAAGACATTGTTCAGCACATCAACAGCTAGCTTCAGAGTAGCTAGGACAAGCTGTGTTCTCTAACTTAGAATGTGACTTAAGTTTTTGTGATGTGCTACTTATTTTTCCTGAGCTTGCGATATAAAATTCATTTAACTTTCACCTATAAGGTATAATTTTACAGTGAATACGGGCTACACCACTAATTACTTAGAAAACATATGTGAAATAATATAAAGAAATGTAAAACTAAACTGTTTAATCAAATTTTTTAAAAAGGGGGGAAACCTCAAATAAATAATAGAAAAATTTTTTGTTGTTGTTGTGATTTGCTTGTTTGTTTTTTGAGCCAGAGTCTCATTCTGTTGCCCTGGGTAGAATACCGTGGCATCATAGCTCACATCAACCTCAAACTCGAGGTTTTGAGCAATTCTCTTGCCTCCTGAGCAGCTGGGACTACAAGGCACTGCCACTACACCTGGCTAGTTTTACTATTTGTAGCAGAGATGGGGTCTTGCTCTTGCTCAGGCTGGTCTTGAACTTTCTGAGCTGCCTCAGCCTCCTAGCCTGCTATGATTACAGGCATGAGCCACTGCACCCCGCCAGAAAAGGTTTTTTTGTTTTTGAGGATTTTTTTTGGTAAATAAAACAGAAGCTTTAGCAATAAGATTCAATAGCAAATGTTCATACCTAGTTTATTATATCCCGCTTATATCATTAAACTGTTGGTTCTCTTCGGGGAAATTACTTCAGGAAATCAGGATCTAGCATTATTATTTGTTGAATGAATAAAAACATACCTCCATTGTCTGCTCTAATACTGAAAATAGTCAGAAACACAGTATTTATTTTCCTGTTTTGCTAATCAGAGGCTCAGATGTTAAAGGGGTGATTAGGCTAAATGAACAAAGCTTTTAATTAGCAGGGAACAGGCTCAACAGAGGTTAAATCTTGGAAAATCCTACAAGCAAAACAAAATAAAGAAACCTATATTTTAATATATTTTGTTTTTCTAGCTATAGAGTTTGAGGACATTGTTTAAAAAAAAAAAACCCAATTGGTACTCACTCTGGTTTTTACATTTCGGTTAGTTCCAGCTTCCAACAAGAGTTTAATACATTCTTTATTTCCGTTTTTACAGGCCAGGTATAGAGGTGTCTGTCCTTCATCAGCAGCATGATTAATGTGAGCATCATATGCAATCAATAATTCTACACACCTAAACGCAAGATTATGATTAATTACATGAAAACGGAGTTTAGCTTCTAAACTCCCCATAAGACTGAGATATTAAATATAGAAAAGAATGCTAAAGAAATTCTGCGCCTTTATATGTCAATTATTCTTATCGATCTACATCAATTACTATGGATCTTATTATAGAAATACTATTTTTTTAATAAGGCCAGAAAATATAATTTAATCACAAAATTTAATTACTCTCATGAAGATTTAAAATAGTAGGTCTGATCAAGGGCAAATAGCTGGTTTGTGACACTTCTTGAAACCAACTTGTAAAAGTGGAGTCCTTTGAATATGTTTAACTTATTGGGATGTGAGGGTTTAAATGTACTTTATATATACATATTATTTAGGTTCAATATAGTTGGAACCTTGAAGAAAAGTCAGGCTGCTGAGTCATCCTGAGATTTTTCACTTGAGAAAATGAAATAATTATAAATAGCATAGACAGCAGGGCACCATGTGCCTGCTCTATAAAAGGCAGCAGAAAGGCTGAGAAAGGGTTGCCCTGGGGAGAAAAGAAAGCAGAGGTTGTCCTGTCTCCTGAACAGGGACTAGTTGATGAGGAAAAAGACAGCTATGCAGAAAGTCACTGGCCTGACAATCAAGGAGGCAAGAAATGAGATAAAGTCAAGATTTCACGACACTTAAGAAACGTCCAGACTTGAATTTGTACAATTACAAAATCTTTTTTTTTTTTTTTTTTGCAGTTTTTTGGCTGGGGCTGTGTTTGAACCCATCACCTCCGGCATACAGGGCCAGCGCCCTATTCCGTTGAGCCACAGGTGCCACCCCAAATTTGTACAATTATAATCGTTGAGTATAAACTTAGAAAAGAGGGCTAATCATAATCAAATTAAGCAATTCACTTCATCTTGTTTTGAGTCAGATGTATATTTTTTCTTAGTTTTACTCAGCAGTGTGTGATTGACATTTAACACATGTATTTTAAAGTAAGTGATATGACATATATGTGTGTCATACACATTTAAATTAATTGATCCCTGGATTTCCCCAGGCTTCTTCCTTTTTGCAAAGCTATCCGTTCCTCGAACTGTTATACTCTCCAAGCAAGTGGGCCTACAGATTGCCCAATGACAGCCAAAGGAGGAAGCATAGCCCTTAAAGAGAAATCCCTTTTGGGAGGACTCAGGATACAATGAAAAAGTAATAGCAAAGTCAGTATCTATGGTTCTGAATAACAAACTCAGGGTAATAAGGCGTCTATTAAAGACAGAGCACATAAAGATGTAGAAATGCTTTTTACATCTTTCAAAATGTATGCTTGTGGTGATAACATTGATATGGACCTTAAAACTCATATTTCAAGAATTTTATAATTTGTTAAAAAAAATTCTGAAATTATTTTTAGAAGTTTCTATCAGGACAGTTGGATTTAAAATTTGAAAACAGCTTGCATTCCCCACAACCTGCCATTTCAGCATGGGCAAAGAAAGCTATTTTTCTATGTTATTATTAAAATATGACTTTTAATTTTACAAAGTCATCTTTATATCTCACTTAGTAAGCTCCGGAAGAAATCAGTAGTTAAATTAAGAGCTTTCTTTGGTCTTACTCTCAGCTCCAACTATTTTCAGCATATAAAACTCCTGCTTCACATTTTTTAAATGGTAAAGCAAGATGAATAATTAGGATTTAAACTGAATAAATTACCACTACCACTGAGGTTTTTTTCTTTTTTCTTTTTTTTTTTAGACACAGTCTCACTCTGTCACCTTGGGTTGAGTGCTGTGGCATCATCATAGTTCACAGCAACCTCAAACTCTTGGGCTTGAGTAATCCTCTTGCCTCAACCTCCTGAGTAGCTGGGACTCTAGGAGTGAGCTGTAATACCCGGTTAGTGGCTAGTTTTTCTACTTTCAGTAGAGACAGGGTCTCGCTCTTGCACAGGCTGGTCTCAAACTCCTGAGCTCAAGCAATCTACATGCCTTGGCCTCCCAGAGACCTGGATTACAGGTGTGAGCCACTGTGCCTGGCTGGAAGCTTTATATTAATACCATCATAAGTAAAAAAGATTTGGGGAAGCATGGAGGGGTAGAAAATAGTAAACAAACTTCTAAGCAGCCCCTTATCTCCTGACATTCATTCCATGCAGTTTGGATCCAGCATAGCACTCTTCTTCACTCCCCTCTGACATACTCACCTATTAGTAAGAAGAGAAAATTTAGGATCCTACTTCGCACTCAAATCCCTCAAACACTAACTACACTCAGTGAATCTATTTGCCAATAGATTTTAAGCACTAGTTTACACATTTAGCCAGCACCAAAATATCTGTGCAAATTATAAAAAGAGGCTCCTTGCATGAGGGGAGAAAAGAATTAAGAGCATCACTTACTCGAAATGTCCCTGAGCAGCTGCAGCACACAAGGGTGTGAAGCCATTTTTATCAGCAGCATTGACTTGGGCTTCTGCATTCAGCAGCAATCTCACACAATCTATGGATTTTAATAGAAAGCCATGTAAATTCCCCATGTGGAGTCGGGATGAGCCAAATCCCATACAATCTGTAGACAGACTTTAAACCCAAAGGGCCTATCCCCTGCACAGTGAATCTGACAATTCCACCCTGATGGACATGAGACTCTGCAGGCTATTTTTCTATCTTACAGAGAAAGCAGCCTCTTTTCCAACAATTATAATACTATAATGCCCCAGCACCACCAACTGTGATCATAATACTATAAGACCCCAGCATCACCAACATGGGCTTTGGGAAAAGTTGCTGATAAGTAAAAGGAAAATCATGTGTGTGCCAGAAAATGTTTTACCAGACTTTTCCACCAGCCTACCCCAGAAAGTAATGTTCTTGGATGGAGAATCAAATTCATTTACCAAATTGAAACGCCATTCCTTTTCTTTCATTAAATTCTGACTTTATGGTGTTAAATCTTTAAAATCATTTTGTACGGTGGCTGTCCTATACTTTACTAGACGAATGAGGAGAAAGGAAGGTCCACAGAAAGTTCCCCCATGCAGGCATAAAAATCATCCAGACGTCCCATTTCTCATGTTACTTAACAGATTCCTCTATGTTACAGAAAATCCCTACAGTGTTATGAAGTAAAAGGAATTTAAAGTACTTTAAAAATAATGAGCTATCTCAGATCACTAGAATCCTCCATTTCTTTGAATTAATTGACAATCATGTGGCTCACATATATGTAATGCTATTTGACTTCGCACTGGCGGTCAAATCATCTTTTTCTGTACTACCATATGTTTTGGTATTTTTGACTACAGGATTAGCATTTTAAAAAACCAGAATAATTCCCAGCTTTCATTGATATGCTTTTTTATAGTTATGTAACTTCTCAGTTCTCTTAAAAAAAAATCCAGCAACTATAAATTGTTCCAACTACAGAACAGTTTTAGACCCATGACCTTTTCTAACTACTAAAACTTTCCCTCTCTGCGGCACAAAGCATGAAAGCCCTGATGCTTTGACACACATCAGGTATTTCTAACAGACAAATTAGGGCTTTTTGCCCTGACCGAAAAGATGGCACATGAAGGGCTTTATTCTACAATGTGTCTCACAATGACTAGACCCCACATTTCTACACGCAGAAGACTTTTCATGGTGTATAAAACAAAGATTGCTTTTTCCCAGCTGCAGTAAGATTTTAATTTAAGGAACTATACAATTTGGATTTTTTAATTGTTTACAAAAACTCTAAATCCCATGTAACAAAAAGGTATCCACTGTTGCTTGTAAGAGAAAACTGAAACCAAAAGAAACCTTTTCCTCATAAAAATGGTTACAAATGCTCTCGACATAAAAATGGTTACAAATGCTCTGGACTTTCCATCCTTTCACAAGCATGTGCCATAGTAAGTTCTCTCCATTCTTACCTGTATGTCCATTCTTAGCAGCAGAATACAAGGCAGAATGGCCATCTTCACAGGAGTAATTAATGTCCAGTCCTTCTTCATTAAGCAGCATTGATAATAAAGTGACATTTCCCTGGGCAGCAGCTTGCTGAAGAAGGGTGGGCCTGCCAGCCAGGGGGGCAGGACCACCACTCATTAGCAAAGGGGTTAGGGAGGGTGACCAGCCTGTAGGTTAAAGTGACCCTTGTTAGAAAGTAGGAGCAAGGGCAAGAGATAGATATTACCCCTTCCTTTTTGAGTTATGCACACACAACAGACACGTGGACCCGTATCCCTAGAGGATTATGTAATTTCTAACACGATCAATCTGTTAATATTTACTTAGCATGAAATCTATACTGTTATTTGAGATCTTATATCTGCTGCTTATTAAATTAACATAACATAGTGACAAATTCTTTTTAGTTGTCAGTCTTGTACAGATAAGTGATAAAGTGGTGACTGGTTTTAGGAAACTAAGATGGTGCTGTCTCATTTTAAAAGTTCAAATTCCTCTTGAGAATTTCAAAACGATTTGAATTTTAAAATTATATAAAGGTTTCTCTATTTCAATATCAATCTGAGAAAGTAAACTGCGATTAGGTATTAGATGACTGGAAGAAACAGTGATTTTTCTTTTGCAACAATGTTTCAAAGGTACTTAACTATAAATTTTACATAACCCATTTACAGAAACATTAAAATGGACCAAATATTGTCAAGGAGTCTATTCATATTCCTTGAATTCACTTATTTGGGGATAAAAATAATGGCGGCTAACTACTAGTCAGTATTAATAGCTAATAGAAATACAACAGATGTAATTGGATCTAGAATACAGTAGCACAAATACTCAACACTTAATTTTGAAGACTGTATCATCTGGCCATCTTTATAATATTCATAACCAATTTTTAATGAGCCAACAAAACAGAACCCTTTACTATGTAGCTTTAACAAAAATCATAAGTTATCATAGTTAGGTATTTTTCATCAGTATTTAGCAGCTTTGGAAGAGAATCTGTTAAATATGTGAAGTCGGCTGCATATAGCATGGAAAATTTTCTGAATTCTTCCTTGATCAAAAGGCTGTGAAAATAGTAAAGTAAAAATGTTTATTTAATGTGATTAGAAGTATTTGTGTATTTTAGGCTTAAGTACAGTGAACTTTCAAAATAAGTCATTTTCCCTTTTTCCTTACAGAGTCCTAATACCTCTATGCAAAGTTATTATGCATATATATATATACATATTCAGTCCTCAGGCACATTTTCTATATACATACAGTAATGTCTTTTTAGTAAAATACAATGGATATTTTATATTCCCTGTACACTGATGTCAGGAAGATATTTTATATTCCCTGTACACTGATATCAGGAAAATATTCTAGGTAAGTGGGTATCATATTAACATGTAATACTCAGTTCTTATGATTAAATCCTAAATTTTTGGCCTTAAATTATTCTAATAAATATTAAAAGGGTATCAAAGGAATTTCTCAGTATGTTTTAAATTCTTTATTTACCAAAACAAACAAAGCCAATTGTGCAAATGAAACTACACTGCTTATTAAAAGCTGAATATATCCTCATAATCAACTATTTGCATTAATGCAAAACATCATTTTATCCTACTAGGACTACAGTGACACACAAAATTAAAATCCTTATAACAGTCAATATTTATCTAAACTTTACAATATTTTTCCATTGATATTCATTAGCTCTTCTTACAAAAGTAATATTTTTACTTCATACTTACAAGAAGGCTCCTCTCTGGTACATTTTACCTTTTGTATTTTCTTAAAAACAAACAAACAAAAAAACAGGCCCACAAAAATTAAATCAGTACTTATTAGAAATAAAAGATAAACAGAGAAATTATAAACACCAAGGTACAAAACCTTGACTGCAAAGCAAACAGGCAATATGAAGGCATCACAGTATCGTCCTCTGTGGAACCGGAGGAAATCCTAGTCCCTCTCCCACCCACTCTCTCTCTTTAGCCTCATCCAAGGGGTCTGGATTGATATTCTTTTATGAATACCAACACACACACACACACACACACACACACACACACACACACATATACACATTTGTTTTTTTTTTTTTTAAGGGAAGTGGTCTGTTCTGTCATGTAGGCTGGAGTGCAGTGGCATGTAACTTCAAATTCCTGGGCTCCAGTGATCCTCCTGCCTCAGGCTCCCTAGCAGCTGAGATTACAGGTGACATCACAACACCTGGCTAATTTTCTTACTTTTTTTTTTTAGAGACAGGTTCTTGCTATATTGGTCAGGTTGGTTTCAAACTCTTGACCACAAGCCATCCTCCCACCTCAGCCTCCCAAAGTGCTGGGATTACAGGCTACCATGCCTGGCCCCAATACACGTATATTATTAAATGGTTTGCTATTCTTTTGGCATTTGTTTTCATGTATCTTTTTTTTTTTTTTTTCACAATTCTAGGCTTGGAGGGGAAGACAATTTAAATATAAATATATTTTTCAACTGTTTTACATGGAAATATCCAATTATGGCTATAATTTCCTGGGAAACCCTATTTTTAATGTTATCTGAAAAATGAAATATATCATTCAAGTTTTCATCTCAATCTTAAGACCATCCCAAAATCCTATAGTTCTCTCTCTCTTATATAGAACTACTGGAGATATACTGGTTTCCTTATTTTCTTGGAGAACCACAATATATTTTTAAAATATTTACAAAAGAAAACTGCTTTATAAATATTGTCAAACTTTAAATAAATTGTGTATTTTCCCTATCATTTCTAATTTTCTCTAGTACAGAAAAACTTCAATTATTTGAATAAGTCCTGCCATAAATATAAGATAAAAATCAAACTTCCCCCATGAGACCATACTGTTCATCTGAAATTCCCAACAATGATAAAAATGGTAATGTTTAGTTCACTGGTTAAGTAACAGTCAAATAATGACAGAACAGACCTGTATCCATACAACTACTCTAATGATGTTAGTCAAAGGTCATTCAGCTGTGCAGTGTCATATGCAAACATTAGAAAAGGTGAGCATCTTGCATGACATGCCATGAGGAAGGGGACAGACCAGACCAAACGTGCAATGGCAGAGGGAGGGGTGTTGAGAACAGCTTCCAGCATCAGCCTCAGAGGGTAGAGAAGGTTAATGTCATAGCCAGATCATTCTTATTTTCTGATTTGCCTTTAAGCCAATTATACATGAAGAATAAATTTTTTAGAAGTATGTTTAAGGGAAAAAGTATAAACCCAATTAAATAAAAGGCATCAAATTAAAAAAAAAAAGGTCCAAGAGTATGGGAACTCAGTTGCCTGATTTTCAGTTTAGGCTTCTGTCCATTTGAAACATGTTCATTTGACAAGTTCAGGAGGAATATGAAAGTCTAATTCATTTAAAATTTAGAACATTATTTAAAAATATAACATTTGGCCACAAAAGTTGCTAGTAGAGTTATGGTAACTGAAAATGCAATTCATTGAAATGGTAACTTCTATCATTCTAAGTCTCCTTGGTGCTTTAATTCAGGCCTAATTGTTGTCATAGATACAAGCTGACATGTTAATACAGGATTTTAGAACTTGAAAGATTATGGATCTAGTGGTTCTCAAAATAAGGAGAGGTAGTGAACTATTTGAAAATTCATCAGGCGAGTCTAAGAAATCTTTTTTGTTTGTAAATATTACTATTATTGGGGGGGGGCAATGCAATGCTTTCATTTTTAAATGAAAAAGCTAATGGTTCAGAATGAATTTGTTCCCTAGGGTGATACCTAGAAAGGGACAGGAATAGACTAATCCTGCCTTTTTACCCTCCATCTTGTGCTCACTTGATCACTGACATTGGAGTAGATGTCTGCCAAGTATCTGGCAAATGTCCTCTTTCCCCAGGCTCTGCTCTTGACAACCACAGTGGTTATTAGTGGCTACTGGGAAGGTTAATACCCTTCAGTGGGTTCATGACCTGGAGAGGCACAAGGTCACCCAGGCAGGGACAGGTTAGGAAGCAGGATGGAGGAGGGCTGGTGCACCCTGGTCATGCTGGCAAAAAACAGGGGCAACCCAGATGAAAAGCAGCTGAAATCCTACATCTCCTTTGGCAAGTTCGGGCTGACCTACATACGTAATTGAGTTATATAGTTATATGTCCCGTTACATAAGTGTAATAACATGTCCCTTCTCTGAATAGCCTAGTTGCTCACCAAACACCTGCTGAATGACTGGGGACCTCCAATGCCTACCCTCATAAGCCCAGTCTTAGAATCAAACAATGGGAAAAACCTGTTATCCTACCAAAGGTGATCCTGCACTTCTGAGAACACTTTGGCCAAACTGCAAAAATCAGAAAATAGAATATAAGAAACCAGCTTCCACGTCTGCAGTGCCAACTCTTTCTCTGGCCTTCTATTTATACCATCTTTTGTTCTCCAGACATAAGCAAGGAACATCTTTTTTAAAAATTCCACTGTATCTTAAGCAGGTCATTCTAGTGAATATATATATATATATATATAATAGATTAGGAATTCTCCATTTTAAAATTTAACTTAAAATCCTGCTGACAAAATGCTTCTCAGTCACAGATCTTGGTTTTAAGGCTTCTCTGCTGAAACCAAAGTGTATTTGCAGCTGGACTCTGGACCACAGTAATGACCAAGGCAACAACTGGCAAAGTCTCAAGAGAGTGAAAGTAAAGATGGCTTTGTATTTTTTAATTTGACAACATTTCTATCTCCTGTAAAGTTTCTATTTTGTGGGTCTATGCATTTACCTTAATATCCCTCCCCCTCCTCCAAACATTTTTGGAACTTGTGTTTTGTGGCTGCCCAAAGATCTACAGGACTTTCTCTGATTTTCCTGAATGGCAGCAAAAATTCGTCTTGGGGGGTGGATTTAATTTGTAACAAATGGCTAACATAATTTTAGGTCATAAGAAGGGCTGTCTAGCTCATAAAAACCATTTTGGATCAAAAATACGGAAAGCTGACTGCCTGTAATGACATCACAAAATAACAGTAAAGTCAATTCTGAAGCAAATTCTCAAAAATGCTATAAGTAACAGTACACTGAAGCAGCAAAATCATCTCTATTTAGGGATCACTTACATTGTTGTTGTTCTAAGGTAAATGCATTGCTCTCACATTATGCCATCTGATCCTAATACCTCCCTTCCCCCACGTGAGTAGCATAAGCTCTATAGAAAGGAAGAAAAATCTTGCTCAGTTCAAGAAAAGTCCCCAAAAGCACACAGTTATAAATGGCAGAGACTAGATTTCAAAGCAGATCTAATGTCAAAATCCACAGTTTCCAATTCTCAATTTTGCCCCTCAAAATATGGACACAGCCTCTCAAAGGGCTTAATTTTAAGGAGACAGCTTATAATTAAACAGATAAGTCCTGGTACGCTGCTTTCATTACTTGATAATTAGCAGGTATGGTGCTGTTTTTCTCATTCCCACTCTCCCTTCTAATAAGGTAACATTATTCAAACCTACCTTTAATTTTTAAAGTTCCCTCCCTTTGGAACTAAAAGTCTCTATTAATCAGTAAGTTCCCAAGGTAAGAGACTTCTAAGTTTTATCAGAACTTTGGCACTCTCACACTATTTTAAAGTCATATTTGCTCAGTGAACTAATCCAATCACGTCAATAAAAAAAGCAATGCTTCCTCTAGCGCTGTATCACAGAAGGAGAAAAAACCCAGTTCTTTGTTCAAGAGTCCCAGATTCAGTGACTTCCTAAGCCACATCTGAAATGGAAACCTTCTGTAATGCAGTCCCCATGCCAGGTTATCCATCTGTGCTCAATTGTTGCAAGATGATGGCTCTAAATAGGGTATGAAGCTTCTGAAATAAACTAAACTTAGAACACAGATTTATATTCACACTCTATTTTTGAAGGTAAAAAAACCACCTTAACACCAAACTGATATTAAAACTTGGACTATCCCAAATCATAGAACAAAACTAATTAATTTGATGATTAATTCGAAGTTTTTAATTTCATCTCAAAAGGATAGAAGTGAGCACATTCTACCTGATAACTCACTGATACAAACTCACTGAGAATTTGTGAGATAAATATTTGATGGGAAGGAATACTCTTTCCTCCCCTGGAAATGTTTTAGTCTCTTTAAATTAATGGTCTCCATCTGCTTCAAGCCACTATTTTCAGGTTAAAGGAAGAAAGCACTGAACATAATAATGAAACTGCAGTTTGTAGAAGCAAGATGAATCACCATACCCTGGAGTCCTTAAAGAAAAATATGAAAAAAGAGAGGAAAGAAATGGGGGAAAGGGGAAAGTGAGAAGTATCAAATTAAAAAAAAAAAAAAAGTTTCAAGGCAACGTGAAAGAAATTTAAGGCAAGTGAGAGAACAGGCCACATTCTTTAAAAAAGGGTAAAATATTTCAATCCCTTTACCTGATGCTGTTACCAGGAGGCTGTCTGAGGCACCTGGTCTACAGGATGAGGCACTAACGGGGTTTATGGAAGAGTGAAAGGCAGTGGTGGTAGAAATGACAAGGGAACTGTCTGAACATGCAGGGCGGTTCAGTCCAGGGGTTTCAGCAGGCCAGGCACCCACCTGAGACGTGGCCAGGGCTGAAACGGCACAGCCTGCAGGTGCCACAGTTAAATCTATGGATGGTTTTGGTGGCAGCTGAGGGGAGGACGATTTAGGGAGGTTCTCCTCATTTATTACCCTGCTCCCTTGTGGCAAGCTTGGAGGAGATGAAGCCACAGTTTTGCTATCAACTTTGGCCCCTGCATTGGAGGCCCTGCCGCTATCCATAAGAACCTTGATTTGGGGGTGTGGTGGTGAAGGAGTTTGGGAGAGGCCTGGCTTTTTTGGAGGGATAGGAGGAGGATTTCCTCGGTCGACTCTTGCTACACCAGGCGTCTTTACACTGGTCCGCCCCACTGGAGGGTAGGCGCCACCGTCCCCGGTGGGGGATGCTACTGGCCTTGGGGCAGCGCCCGCTGGAGGGCTGGTAAATCTCGACAGTGCTTGGGTCACGGTATTCCGAGCTAGCTGTTTGGCTACAAGGTTGTCACGACTTGTCGGAGAGACGTCTCTGGATGGAGGACTTGGGGTGGTATTTCCGTTTTGGTCGGGGTCATTAGCATTGCCCTGAAATCGAAATCTAGCTGCCTGGACCCGCGGGTTCAGGCCGGGGTGTGGGGGCGCAGGGGCGCACAGTGAGTGGGAACCGTGCGGGGCTGCGCCCGGGCTCTGCGTGCAGGCAGGGGCGGTGCCAGGGGCAGCACCTGGCGTGGAGCCCGGGCTCGGTCCGTTCTCCTCGATCCTGTTTGCACTTGGAGGCGGGATAGTGGGGAGGGCAGAGCCGCTCAAGTCACCGTGGGACGCCTGCCTGTCCATACCTGGTCTGCCCACGCTCCCTTTCCCCGAGAGGTGGGGGCTGCCCGGGGAGGGCTTGACTGGGGCAGTCGAAGGCGACTTCTTCACGTGCTCGGCACTTTCCACAGCCAGGTCTGTCTGGCAGGCCACAGACCTCGTGGGAGGCCCTTCTGTCCCCACGGACACGGAAACCGAACGCCTGTCCTTCGTCTTCCGTGGGAGAGAGAGGCCTGGCTTGCTGTCGCCTCCCCTTTTCAGCTGCTCGATCACTTTCCTCATCTTGTCTACCTCCTCTTTGAGGTCCGTGGTGTGCGCTTCCTCTCTGCTCAGCTTGGCTCGAAGCTGTTCCCGTTCCGTATCAAACTCCGAGAGCTGTTTTTCCATCTGAGCTTCCATTTCTGTGCTTCTTCGTTTTTCGGCCGAGAGCTCCTCTTGTAATTCATTCGTCCTTTTCTTCTCCTCTTCCAGCTTGGCCATGGCGTCCTCCAGCTTCTGGGCCTCCTCGAGGACCCTGCCCGAGAGCTGTTTACACTCCTTGACCAGCATCAGGACCACCTGCTTGTTTTTGCACCGCTCCTCCTCCAGGCGGGCCGCCAGCTTCTTGTGCTCTTGCTCCAGGGCTTGTAGCTGAAGCTTTTCCATCTCCAGCTAGGAGAAATTCACAGGAAAACCGCAATTAATAAACAGAATTTTCTTTTCATCAAAGAAGTGCTTTCTGTGAGACTTTTATTAATCTTCTGACAATTACATGCTTTGGGTTAGCAAAAATGCCACGTTTTCAAAAGAGTTGTGATAATATTTCAAAGACCCATTAAGATGAGAAAATAGATGTAAATGGTTTTATGGAAAACATCTAAATTACAATAGAGAATTTCTTAATCTATTAAAGTTAAATACAGAAAAAGAGAACCGTAATTGGATGCTTCAAATCACAGCACAGTTCAGGAAGGTCTGTTTCCATAAAAATAGAGCTCTGCAAGGGAGCTTGAGATGTAAAACAGTTTGAGTGCTTTAAAATTATGAACTAATGTCTGAGCTGCAGCTTACTACAAAAAACAGAAGACTGCCATTAAATTTGAAACCCCTATATTTTATAATTTTATTACTTCGCTAAGTAATGTAACTTCTTAGCTTCTTATCATGGGTTGGAGAAATCCTACAAAACCATATGTGAATGTTCTTTGAAAACCATCAAGACCTAAATAATCACAGTAAACTATAATCAGTATTGGCAGACCAAAGTAAGACCTTGTCTCCTGCTAGCTCGGGCAAATGTATTGGCCTCCCTGGTGTTCCTTGAACATGGTCAGGCTTCAGGGTCACTGACCTTGCTGCCCTCTCTACCTGGAATCCCCCTACACACCCTGGCAGAGCCCCTGTGCTAAGCAGTCTGTGCAATGCACGAGAGTGACCAGCAGGATGGGTGCAGGCAAAACTCCTTCCCTCCTCATTGTTGGCCCAAAAATGGGGCTTCATCTGCCTGGAGAGAGGGATGCATTTTCCTTCAGCAAAAGGTGCTGCGAAGGAAAGGACAGGCCTCTCAGATTGGTGCTTCCCAGAGACAGCACCAATCGATCAACCTAGAGAGAGAGGGAGCCTTTAAAAACCTTTAATCTGTCTCGATGGGGTTTTCTAATATGCACAGAAGCACCCAACATTAAAAGAGGCTGGTTCCTTTATTTCCTTCAGGTCCCTACTTAACTGTCCCCTTTATGGCAAGCCTGCCCTCATCACCCACTGAAAATAACAGCCCCTCCCACCCTGTGTTTGTTAGTACTCTTAGTACCTGAAAGCCCCCATTAGAATGCGACCTCATGAAGACCCGGACTGTGTCTGCAACAGCCAGAAGGATAACACCAGCACATGGTAGTACTTAATTGTCGAATGCATGAATGAATTAAATTAACATAGTTCCACAGAAGCAACAAACTTCCAAACACTGATGCACTTTCTGGGTACACGAGCAGCCTTACAGCTACACTACTCTAACAGTAACTGCAGGTTTCTCACTTCTTTCCAGGGGAACAGCCATCACCAGGGGCTCATGAAGGACAAAGGGCACACCTGGAGCCAGGATGCAGCAGCCAGGCTGGCCCAGAACGCCTCACCCACCCACTAGGGAAACATTCCTCTGGTGGTGAATAAAGGGAAGGGCTTTAGGGTTTCAGAGGTTAGAGTAGCTTTACCTGATTAAAGACATGGAAAGGACTTTTATTCTCCTCCAGGTGTGAGACACAAATATCCTCTCAAGACAGTCAGTGCTTATTTAAATCAGATTTTGGTCAACAATAACAGAGAGAGAAAACACTCTTGTGATCTCAGGTGCGAGGATGTGCTCCGGTTCCTTACCCTGTTGTGAAAATCTACTGTCCCATCCTCCTATCAGAAACAGTTGTGGGACTAAAAGGAAAAAATGGCTCATGCAGCCCAACTAGAGGTAAGGAATATGATGCTTCTGGCTTTGATGAACAGTTGCTGAATAGCATTGGGATAGACCATCAGAGCAGCCATCAGACAAGGTCTTACAATTAAGTTTGCAAACTTGTCACCACGTGCGTTCATTGGCAGCACAGTAAAAACATCTCGGGAAGGTTTCATAACCTTGGTCCAGTGGTGTCTCACAGCTGTGTTTGGGTCCATGTGTAGAGTGTCCTGCTGAGTAGTGTTCATGTTTGTTCATTGTTGTAGTGTGCATTGTTGTTGCATGTTTTGTGTGTTATATGACAGTTCTCATGGTCATTACAGAAAGAGTTCCAAAATTGCTTTGAGGAGGGGACTAGGCACCATCATTCACGCACAGCTTCCCAAGGGGAGTGCTTTGAAGGTGACTGGAGTGATATTCAGCAATGAGCATGTAACACTCTCTCTAGGATAAGTGCATGAACTTAATTGTCAGATCTCATATACTCTATCCTACTGTATAAAAATTTGGGGGTTACTTCATAAGTAGATTAGGTAAGATTTGAGTAACACTAGTGAGGTCATATACTATATTTACATGAATATTTTACACATGTAGAAAATTTAACTTATTGGCTAAAGCACAATTAACTTTTCTGAATTACAATGACAGACTGCTGTTAAAAGACATACACAAAATTTAAATTTAAATTATATTGTTGCACTCATGTGCCACCTATAAGAAAAACTTGGACCCCACTTCAGGTATAAATCAGATGATGATTTATTACACCTGTGCAGGGGACCGCAGTGATTTATTACACCTGCACAGGCAGGTTGCTGCCCCAAAGGGCAAACAGCCTCGAAATGAGGAGCAGGTTCATTTTTATACCATTTTTGTGCTGTGTTGGCAAGCAGGGAAGCGAGCACAGAAGCAGAACATGGCCGGTTAGCTCAGGGGCAGGGTTACAGAGTATATTGTGGCAGATGGCACGGGGACAAACTTAGCTTGGGAAACTAAGCTTGAGTAAGCTTTCACCATTGTTTTACCTGTGGCTAGGAGTTTTCAGAAACTTCCTTCTTCTATTCTGAAACCTGTTACCGGATTTTGCTGGGGTGGGGGTTGAGACATGTGGGGACTCAGGTTGAGACAGTTAGGGGCCTCTAGGGAGCTTTTTGCTGGGTATTAGAATATTAATCCCAACAAAAGAAAACACATTGTATAGCAATGTAAGAAAAAACACAAACAATGTCAATTTTCAGTTTATTTTAAAAATATGAGTTTCATAATTTACCTCTGGAGGTGTAGAATCTTAAGAGCTACCTTCCTTTTAGAAAACAGCTAACTAGAGGACATGTTCGTGATTTCCCAGCTAATGAGTATCAGAATCATGGCATTCACTCCAGGTTCTACTTGTCTCAAGGTTTCCTACCATATTGCACATTTTGCCCATGGTAATTCTTCACTATGTCATCATATTTCATTTTTGGAAAAATTCTTATCCTAAACCTCAGAATCTAATTGAAGAAAGAATTGCAAATGGAGAGCAACTACTAATCTCAGCTATTCATACAGAAAACTAAACTACTGTAAAAGCACCCATAATTCTTTTGTATCTTTGTCTTTCTATCATTCGTGCTTTATAAATCCTGTCTCAGACTAATACATGTCTTTTAAAATCCTGCCACAGACAGCAGAGCACAGAGGAAACCTCTTAATTGATGCATCTACACAAAGACATGGCTCCAAACTCAATTAACCTCTGAGCCCCACCACTCATCATTCTATCTGACTTTGTTCAGCTTCCTCTACCATTTACTACAGGGAATGTTTCAAACCTCCGCCCCTTTCCCTAAAACTTCATCCAAGGACCCCTCAACTGACTCTCAATCATGCCACAATTCTGATACTATCAAGAAAATTCACACTAACTCACCTCTCCACCCAGCATTCTATCTTCTCTCATAAACTTTCATACAGCCACACCAACCCGTATGTCCTTTCCTTCAGTCAAAGGGAGAAAGGTTTCCATCTGTTCAATATGAAACTTTTCCTTCAGCAATTAACTTCACTCTCTCATGTCACCTCTGGGACTTGCTCCATCAGTTATCATGTTGCTCTTTATAAATACCAAACATCTGGTTCTCTATAAGCTCCTTCTAATCAGTATATAATTATACTCCCATACTTTAAAAATAACTTTTATATTTAAAAAAATTCCTTGACCATTCTAGTCCAGAGACAAAGTATCTGTGCTTAGCAGACTATACTAAATTCTAATCCCAAATTTGTTAGCTAGGTGACCTTGGTAAGCTATCTCTCTAAGGATCAGTTCTGTATGGCCCTTATTTGCACAGTAGGGCAGTACTAATTATTACTTTTGGGTATTAAATGAGACAACGTGTGAAAAACATAACACAGTACCTGGCACTAAAAACATTTTAACTTTTCAATTCATAATATAATAGTTACTTGTTTTATTTTAAAATGTGCAACTTTGTACTTTTTTTCCCTCTGAAAACACAAGTAAATAAGGTTATAGGAAAGACTATATTAAACATGTAGATGCATGTTTTTAGAAGTTAGATAGAGGTTATAATTCAACAATTACAAAGTAAATCAGAGAAAATTATACTTCCAATAATGGAGAAGTAACATTTATGGGACTACATTTCCTGCATATAATAAATCCTTAAAAACCATAAAAAATATTGATTTAAAAGCTCTTGAGGACCATAAAAGAGGTGGAAATGGGAGAGGAGTAAACCCGCCTGTTAGAAAGGAGCCAACAGCACTGGACGAGATTTGCTCTTATATAGCTTGTGAACTGGGGTAACTCCCTACCCTAGTAGCACTGAGAGCAAAAGATCAAGGACAAAGGACTGCTTGCGTGAGCTTGAGGAGTCAAAGAGTGGGACTGGGGTTCCACAATTAACTCCATCAGCATCCTTGGTTGAACCTTGAATTATGCATGTATGAGGTGGACTCCATGCAGAGTGATGGAAGGTCCCCGATGAAAGGCTGAAATTACTGAGCAATGACTTCAGCCAACTGCATGGAGACAAAGCTCAGACCAGTGTTTTCCACCTTCTTTATCTCATGGCGTACTTGAACCTATAGTTAAATTTCTATGGCACGCTCAAATTGTGTTGATCAAAAAAAGAAAGTTAAAAAAAAAAAAAAAAAGAATATACTTACTCTGCTTTGAACTTATTTCAAAAATAATTTAATTAATGATCATTAAAAACTTTCTCAGCACACCTAAGATCCTTTCATGGCACATGAGTATGCCATGGCATAGCAGTTGAAAATCACTGGTGTAGAGCATGAATCTAATCAGTTTAACTGTCTACTGAAACAAAATACAACTCTTCAGGAGATAAGAGAACCCAGAGTCTATACCACATCATCCCAATGTCCAGCATAGAGTAAGAAATTACTAGATATACTACAAAAAAATTAAACAAAAAAAAGTGATCCATAGTCTAGAGAAAAGCAGTCAATAGAAGTTGGGCCCAATATGATTCATTTTGGAACTAACAGACAAGAACCTTGTTAAAACAGACATCTTCAAAGAAAACATGGTCAATCAATGAACAGAGGGGGATTCTTGACATAGAACTGGAGATTATAAAAATAAGTATGGAATGGAAAATCTAGAACCAAAAAGTATATCTAAAGTGACAAAAAGTTTATTGAATAGATTTAATAGATTTTGGAAAGCGGGAGAAAAAATGGATGATGAATTTGAAAACAAAGCAAATGACAAATTGAAAAAGCAAAGAAAAAATGACTAAGAAAATGAAATGCACCTCAGTGATCTCTAGAACAATATGTAAAGTAGTGTAAATTCCAAGTGACTAGAGTTCCAAAAAGAAGAAAAGTGTAGGAAAGAAAAATAGCTGAGAACCAATATGGCCCCCAAATTCACAACTTTGATATAAAGACAGAATTACAAATCCAGGAAGCTCAGCAACCTCAATGTTGATAAATATATCTAGGCACATCTTAGTAAAACTTCTGAAAATGAAGATGTGGGGTCAGTTGAAAACAGCCAAAAATTAAAGACACATTACATACCCAGAACCCACAGCACAAAGGATGGCAATTATCTCAAAATATACAAAGCGAAAACTGACAAAAATGAAGGAATAGACAAATCTCATAGTTACAATCTCATAAAATGTCTAGATTAAAAAAATCAGCAAGGGGGGAGGAGGGGTGGAGGCAGGGTGATTGGTGGGACCACACCTATAGTACATCTTACAAGGGTACATATGAAACTTACTAAATGTAGAATATAAATGTCTTACACAATAACTAAGAAAATGCCATGAAGGCTATGTTAATAGTTTGATGGAAATATTTTAAATTGTGTATAAAACCAGTACATTGTACCCCATGATTGCATTAATGTACACAGCTATGATTTAATAAAAATTAAATAAAATTAAAAAAAAAAAAAAGAATTGGAGTAGGAAAAAAAAATCAGCAAGAATACAGTAGATCTGAATAACACTAAAAAACCACCTGGCCATTGACATTTATAGAGCAGAACATTCCAAAATATAGAAGATGTAGTCTTCGCACTGAGCTATTCAAAACAACCAAAAGGCTAAAATCTTACAAAATATGTTCTCTGACCACAGCAGAATTCAATTGTAAATAAATCATAATATGATGTTAATAATATCGCCAAATCGAAAAATAAAACAATAGTCTTCTAAATAGTAAAAAGGTTTAGGAAGAAATCGCAAAATAAATTAGATTATATTTTTGGGCTGAATGAAAATAAAAATACAAGATACCAAAATCGGTGGGATTCACTGAGAGCAGGACAGCTAAAGGCAGTCAATCAGAGCTTAGAGAGAAAAAATAGTTTTCAATGCTTGTATCAGAAATGTTGCCTCAAATCCATCATTTAAGTTTCAAGTTAACGTACACAGCTTTGATTTAACAATTTAAAAAAAAAATAAAAAATAAAAAAAAAGAAGAAGAAGATAGGAAAAGGTAAGCAAATTAAATCCAAAGTTAGTAGAAGGAAGCAAATAACAAAGCAATCAAACAAATAGAAAAGACAAATAACAGAGGGGGGAAAAAAAGCCAAAGCTGTTTCTAATCTAGAAGATTAATAATATCTTTAAACACCTAGAAAACCAGATTAAGAAAAAGAGAAAAACACATATTACAGCAGCAATGAAACAAGGGATAGCACTACATAAGGCACAGATGTCTAAAAGATAAGTCTGTGCTAATAAATTCAACAAATTAAAAAACCAAATTCCTCTGAAATACATAGCTTTCAGAAATGATGGACAATGACACAGAAAATTGGAATAACTTTATATTTTTTAAAGAAGTTAAATTTATAATTTAAAATGTTTTTCCAAAGAGAACTACCAACTTAGAAGGCTTTACTGATGAGTTCTAGCTAAAATCAAAGAAAGAAATGATGCCAATCTCATATATATTCTTAGAAAATAAGAGAATAAATACTTCCAATTCATCTTACAAAGCAACGATTTCCTTCATATAAGAAATAATTTTTTTAAAAATTTACCGAAGAAATGTCCCTCTTGAACATACACATGAAACTCCTTAGCAAAGCACAGGCAAATAAAATACAGTAATGTGTAAAAACACCAATAAAAAGTGACCAAATGAGACTTACTTCAGGGATCTAAGTGAGTCTAGTATTTAAAAACCAATCTGTGTAACTCATTATATTAAAAGAAGCAAAAAACCATGATTATGTCAATAGAGGCAGATAAACTATTGTACAGAATTCAAAACCCACTCATGATAAAACCCTTTCAACAAAGTTAGAATGAAACCTCAAATGAGATAAAGGCCATCTATAAAAAGCATAGCTAACATCATACTTCAGGGTGAAATATAGAATATTTTCTTCCTAGGAAAAAGGAAAAGTCTGCTTTCATCCCTTATATTCAACATTGTACTGGTCATTGAAGTAATGAGTGGGGAAAAAGGAAGAGAAAAAAGGCAGGTGGGCAATTTGGAAAGGAAGAAGTAAAATGTGCTCTATTTACAGATAACAGGTTTGCTTACCTAGAAAGCCATGTATAAGAGACGAAGGAAGTGCTAGAACTATTTAAATAATTTAGCAAGATCATAGGATACAATGTCAACATACAAAATTCAACAGAATACCTGTAAACTAACAGCATTTGGAAACTTTAAAGAAAACATGATTTATAATAGTAGGAAAAAATATTTAGAAATAAAAACAACAAAATGCATATAAGACTGAAAACAACAAAATGTTACTAAGAGAAATTAAAAGGCTAAAATATAGAGAAACAGACTATAACCATGAATTAGAAGATAATTTTATTAAGATGTCAATTCTTATAAAATTAGTGTACAGATTCAATGAAATTTCAATCTCTGCAAAGTTTTGGAGAAACCAACAAACCGCTTTTAATTTCTTTTTTATGGAAATGCGAAGGCTCTAGAATAACCAAACAATTTTGATGATGAAAAACAAAGCTGAAAGACTTATAGTTGCTTATAAGAACTATATAGTTGCTTACATAGAAGCTCTACTACAGGTAAATTAATCCATGATTTAAAAGTCAGAATAGTGCTTAGTGGCCACCTGAGTTAAGGGAGGAACTTACTGGAAGGGATTCTAGGAAACACCCTGTGCTGACAGAAATATTCCATATTACCTTGTTAGGGGTGCAGATTACACAGGTGTATGAATTTTCAAAACTCCTCAACACTTAAGATATGTGAAGGTCATATCATGTGAATTTTCCCTTAAAAAGCTGTTAACAAATATTCAACTGTATATTGTATATTGGTCTTTTACAGTAGTGTGAATTAGCAATTCTGAAACTTCTCTGCATTCTATACGTCAATATACAAGTAAATATACTGAAGCACAAAGGAAGCCAGGTTTTTCACTGTTGGAGAAAGGGATCGTAAATAGAGAAAGGACTGGAACATACTCCACAGATTTGGATTAGAATTGGGGAGATCAATGTCAGTACGAACTCATGGTTTGATACAGAGAGAGAAACAGACAAATGTATGTGTGTACATGTGAATGTGATAAATATATATAACTTCCTAGCTCTAAATTTATTTCTACATGCCATTTTCCATTAAAAAGGAAATTAATGCTTCTGGAAGAAATAGCTAACCCCAGGGTTTGGGTAGGGAGAGTCCAGGGTGAGCCTGCAGTGTCTTGCTGCAAGAAAGGCAGGAGGTGCTAAGAACACTGGGTGCACCAAACAGAGCCAGCTTCAAAGGCTCCCGCCGGCTATATCTGGGACAGATGCAGTGATAAGAAATTTCTGCCTGGTAAGGAGGACTCCACCATTCCATACTGATATAAATAATAACAAGTCAAGTAAAATTTCCTTCCCTACCCCCTTGAGCGATGGAGCAGTTCAGGTCTGTGGCCTGTTGGGAATCAGGCCACTGAGCGGGAGGTGAGCGGCCGGTGAGCCAAGGAAGCTTCATCTGTGTTTACAGTCACTGGTCATCCCTCCACCTACTGCCTGAACTCTGTCTCCTGCCAAATCAGCCATGGCCATGGAGTCTCACAGAAGCACAAACCCTACTGTAAACTGCACATTCCCTGTGAGAATCTAATGCCTGATGATCTGCGGTGGAGATGTAATGCACTAAAAGTTTCCTGAAACCATATTCCCCAAGCCTCTTCCCTCCAGTCCATGGAAAAACTGTCTTCCCTGAAAGTGGTCCCTGGTGCCAAAAGATTGAGTTCTGCTGAAGTAAGAGACACCATCACACAGTGGTGAAGTATGTGACTCTACAGGCAGACTGCCTGTGTTCAAACCGGTATGTACAGTTGTTCAAATTCTCCGTGGTCTTGTTTTTTGTGTGTTTAAGAAGGGGACAATAACAGCACCTATCACCTAACATCCCAAGGATCAAATTAGTTAATTCAATAGGGAAGGGCACGCACTACAAATGCTCGGTGAGCTCATTACACCTCTGGGAGTTCCTTAAACTCTCTGGACTTAACCACATTGCCTGGAAACCTCCTCCTCCTCATTCTTATTAAGAGTCAGCAATTCTCTCCTATATTGACTTTTCCTATTATCAATAAAGTAGTTTCATATTAATATTTTCAGTAATAAATTCACGAAGATTATTCAAGTCAGCATACCAGCAGTTAATGTGCACTTATATTCAGATTTGAGTGATCCGAGTCCTACTTTGTCCATACACTGGCATAAGTAATGTTTTAAATAATTTTGGAGGAAAAATATCTAATGAGCTGCCTACTGTGTACAAGGAGCCACCCTAGTTATTACTAATACTACATACAAAACTGCATAAACTCCATTTACTTGATTCAGGACCTTAAAAATTTTAAAGAGATGATCAGTTTACAGGACTATATGCTAAGTTAAGAAGGAACCATGAATACACATAAATTGCTGAGTTCCAGCTGACTCTATAATGTCCTTGTCCGATTTATATCTGTTCACAATCACTTTTAAGTAGGGGCTAAGGGGAATTTTGCAGAGTGCAGTATCACTAAACCCTTTCGCAAAAAGCAGTGGATTGTGTGGAAAAGCTTAGGAGAACTAAGACAGCTTCAATGGTAGTGAGAAAGTGCGTGGTTGCTCCAAGAATAGCATCCAGATTGGGAGCCATGAATGAAGAGGCACCAAACATGTGTTTTTACAGAATGGAAGGAAAACTATGTAGGTGGGAGCACCGCAGCAATGTAAAGGCAATTAGTTCTAATTCAAAGTGGAAAACAGAAAGGAAAGCAATTGTGGTCATTTCTAAAATGAGAAAACACAGTACACATTTATCACATCACAAAGGACTCTCATGACCTCTGACCATGTTTCTTATTGCTCCCCTTAACCCTAAAGCTTTTAACATTCTTTGCATCCTTGACCTCTTTTCCACCTGGTCACCCCAACCCACCTGTTCATTCCTGATAAACAATGAAATACATTAAAAGATCTTTTTCAATTTTTTTTTTTTTTTTTAAATTTCAAAGAGGTGATAGCTGCCACTTGGCAGTTTGGGCTGTGCAGTTTTCATCTACTCCTTTCTCTAAATTAGATATTCTGGAGTGGGAAGACAAGCCCTGGAAGTAGGAGTTTGACTCATTTCCATATAAGTGAATCAGGCAAACTGCCCTCCCCTGAGAATTTCTGCTCTTAGCCACAGACCTGAGTCTCCAGATCCCTCTCGATAATTGCCCTGCAACACTCCTGGGGAATCAAAATGCATTTTGAAATATAATAATGAATTATACAAAAGAGACTCAGGAATGAGTTCAAGTAATCATTCACATGCAAAATGTCCTAAATACTCTTCCCAAAAATGTTGTCAAAGAACACATTGTCTCTACCACATTATTCTTGAAGGAAAGTCTAGAAAGCAATTTAAAATTAAAATATACTTACACATATGATAGGGCAACTATTAACACAATAAGATAGAGAGTGCGGAATACAAATGGCACAATAAACTGCAATCTAATACAAAGAAAAAGGCACATGAAATCAAGTAAACAAAACAAATAATTTGTTTTTTTCTAACCCATTTGCCATTTCATGGGTTACCTACTGCTGGAAATTCCTTCTTCTGTTGAGAGGATTCTCACCTTAAGATTCTCCCCTATAGAAACTAAATACGGCAGTGATGGTTCTCCTGTCTTCTGTGTGGCCTAACCTTAACCATCCACGTGCACCTGCCTTGGGCTTCCAATGGGAAGTGAGACGATGGAGTAGGGCCCAGGAGACATGACACAGGATGCAGGAACTGGATCCTGGCAGCGCTGGCAGGGGGCTGTCTGACATCCTTGGGGCCGAGAGGCAAGTGAAGCAGCCACTTCCCATCAACAGAAGCATCACCTGCTGCAGACTAGCTGCGTACCGAGCACCGGTCTATGACGCTGGCTGGGAAGAGCTGGGCTCCTAGGTTTTGGCAGCCATGCTAAGCCACATTGTAAGCTAACTAATATTTCCATAAGCCAGTCAATAAATGCCCTTTCTGCCTAACTCAGTGAACCGCTAGCTTCACCTGCTTAAAACTAAGAGTCCTGTCGGAAGTATCTACTGTCATACAACTCACCTAATCATAACGAGCTGCCACCTAGAAGATGCTGTATCTGATCTATAAACATATGTTTAGTGTTTTTACTGGTGAAAATAATTGCTCTCCCTCTTAATTTCCCAGTTAGTATTTTGCCTTCTTACTTTTAAAAGCTCTGCTCAAATTAAAAATTCCTATTTCTGGGCCTTGATTTCTAAATATGAATAAAATGTTTGAAAATATATAGATTTTCTCCATACTTTTCAAATAAATTGGAATAGAAATTCTATTCAAAGATGACACACAAGATTAAAAACAAAAACCAAATGTTATTCCACCCTGGGTTAAGGGCTCCAAATGAGAAGTAGTTTACCGGAGGCAAAATCCCCTGTGATGATTACTCATTTGCTTATTCAAAGTGGCTTTATAGGCTCAGTCTGTTTGCCAAATTGACTCTTGCCCAAATTTCCCTGGCACACAAATTACCAAACAGTTAACCCTCCTATTAGTAGTCTCAGCAGGAACCCACACATGAATGAGCAGGGAGCCTCTTCTCCTGCCTTGAGAGGCCAGCCAGAGCAGCGCTCAGGCCAGACGCCTTAGAATTACCAAAGAGATATGCCCAGTGTCAGATAATAAATACTTGAATTGTAGATAATGGGGCCTTTGCTTTCCCAGACTTTTGCTCTGGCAGTGATTTAAAGAACTGGACTCATTTAAAATAATGGATTTTTTTTCCCCCTTTACTGCTTTTAGATTTCTAAAACTGCAATTTACTCTGTATGCAAGGGAATTGAAGACATTTGGTTAACCTACTTACTTTTAGGACTTAGGGGTAACAGGTAATTTTGTTAAGAAGATGACTTTGAAGTTTCTGCTTTTATTGCCTGATGTGGTATTTTCTTTATAAATTAAGACACAGGATAACAGTAGGAAGTATACTTCTTCTCACATGCTATTATCTATGGGGAGGGAGTAAGAACAAAAGGAGCACTCCCTGTCAGCGACTCTTCTCTAAACTACGCAGCCAATGAATCTGGCCATAAAAGACTCCTGTATCCCTGTTATGCGTGGGAGACAGACCACTGGCTCATTTTACATTAGCCTCTCAGGACCCATAGGACAGAACAATTTCCTTTCACTACCAGCCAGGTTGGAAATGACCCAGTCATTCAGAAACAAACAGGATGTAAGTTGATTTACAAAAAAAATCAGCTAGATAATAAAATCTTTGATGAAACTAGAAATGCTCTTTTTTTCCCCTAAAAAAAGAAATAAGTAAAATGCACAAAAATTTAGGAAAGTATCCATTTTTTATACATGAAATGAAAATGAAACATTTTCTTAATTTTGGGTAATATAACATGAAATCCAGCATAAATTATTTATTACAAAATAGCTCATTTGACATGTTAAGAGCATAATTGAAACATATGGCATCCAAGAAATACACATGAGTTTCAGTGACATCAGCTGAAATACACTGGCGCTTGCTTATGTGGTCTGTGGGATATTTTGAAAACCTCCACAGACTTCAGTGGTTATCTGCAGGGCTTTGTAGAGGGTTCACACAGTCCAAAGTAAATCTGGTTTTTGCCTCACGTCTATGGAAGGCCTTCTATTCTTCTTAAATATGTTACTCAGTGGTTTAGTTTTTTATCATGTAACATTCTGAAGAAAATGTATTCAGAACTTATACCTGAATGGCATTCATATGTTAATGTAAAGATATAATTACAGGGAAAAGACACACACGTTAAATGGGATCATAAATATTTATAGTGTGGTGCATTCATGTGAATTGTTAATCAAATGTTGAATATAAGATATAAAGTGTTCTCTGAAGGCCGGGAGTGGTGCCTCCTGCCTCTAATCCCAGCATTTGGGGAGGCCAAGGCAGGAGGATCACTTGAGGCCAGGAGGTGGAGAGCAATCTTGGCAACAAAATGAACCCTATCTCTAAAAAAAATTTAAACATTAGCCAGGCACGGTGGTATGTGCCTATAATCCCAGCTACTCAGGTATCTGAGGCAGGAGGACCATGGAGTCTGAGGATCTTACTACTGTGCTCTAGCCTGGGTGAGACTTTGGAAAAATAACAAAAGAATTTGCTAAAAGAAACATTTTAATTTATGCAATTTATGCTTTAATAATGGGGGGGGGGACTATAATTAGTTTTACTTCTGCTTTTAGCAGACAAAATTAGCCCTGGTGACTTTCTCGTTCTCTCTTTTTTTTTTTTTTAAAAAGGGACTCAGTGGCCTTGGCAGAATATTGAATAGACAAATCTTAAATTTCTATTTGCTTCTGGCTGATTGCAGTTAAGTTTTCATCAAGCTTAGTAGTCTCTGAAGCATGTACTCAAGGGCAAAAACACATAGTATGTGTGTGTTGGTGGCTGGTGGAGGAGGGAGGAAGAGGTTTGGTTTAAATGAAACACATGTGAGCAAGAGGCTGGGTGTCTGCAGCTGACACAGCCATCACATCTCCAGGCGAGTCTGACAGTAACCAGGACTTTCAGATGACATATTGTGACACTACATATACCCTGCAGACCTTCATTCTATTCTCTTCATGCTATTTTCATTTTCTAAAGAAATAATAAAAAACAAAATAATAATCTCTAATTGTAAAGAAATATTTGAGACAGATGCTAGATGAATTAAGTAGGGGGTGCCACCACATGATCAGAGAGTCCTGATGCGTGTGTGGATGACCCATCTGGTAAAAGTATCAAAGTAACTATTAGGGGAAACACAATTTCTGTCATACTTCCTTTATGGTTTAATGTTACATTTTAAATACTTTTAAGTTACATTTTAAAAGGGACACCAGAATCTGTCAGTGCCTCACACTTCTAAATATTTACTGCATTTCTTCCTGGAAATGTATAATATTTAAGAACAAACAACAATCTCAGAGATGGTTTCCTTATTCAACACTGCATTATGGGAAAAATAAAGCCTCAATACCTTTTTTTGTCGGCTCTCAGCAGCAGCCAGCTGTGTGGCCATCCTTTCCTGCATTTTTCTGCAGTGGGCCATGACTGCTTCAAGGATGGAGATGGGGTTGGTACAAACCGGCTTCTTCTCTTTGTCCCCAGCACCTGCTTCATAGTCTCGCTGGAGTGCCAAAAATGGGTCGTTTAGATTAAATCTCCCATACCGTTCCTGGATAAATACTTCCTTCCTGCGAGCCTAGAACAAAATTAGAGACATATATTAAAGAAAGAAGTGAAAATACACACAAAGACATTTATAAGAAGGTTTTGTGATTACTTTTCCAAATGGTATTCCCAAATGTTGTGAGTGATGGCTTAGGATGTGGGGTGCTGAGAGGTGAATGTGACCCCCATTCTCTGACTAGCAGGAGGCATGCCTTCAGTCTGCTTTTAAATTTTCTTCAAGAATATAGTCTTTTATATTGCAAATGATGCAAATATAGTTTTTCCCCATGGTGCCATACTTCCTCAACAACCTAAATCAAAAAAATTTAAAATTTTTTTTTTTTTTTTTTTTTTTCAGTTTTTGGCCAGGGCTGGGTTTGAACCCACCACCTCCAGCACAAGGGGCCAACGCCCGACTCTTTTGAGCCATAGGCACTGCCCCAAGGATCTAAATTTAAGGTGTATTCTTTCCTCATTTAAAGTAAAATCAGAAACATTGACTATTAAAATAAGTTATAGCAAAAGTTCAAAAATAAAATTATCTCTATATTGATAGAATTATATTTCAAGTAATTATTATCAGGTTAAATCATAAAAAATAAATTCCTCACACATTTTTTATAGCCACAGGGAAATTATAAGGATATTTGCTTTAAAAAATTCAAGACATGTCTATGTAAAAAAAATCACAATATTCATATTTTATAAAGACTAACTATGAAAACCTTCAGAAAATTTTTTCAAATCAACTATCTCTTCATCATTGAAGGGCATTAAAATATAGTTCACAGACTCCCTGAAAAGAATGCAACCTAATTATACACTAAGTGTCAGTCCATCAGTGACGAAGTTAACTTCACACCCATGTAATGAGCACAAATGCAATTTTCTATAATTAACCAACCACAGTCTCTGCACAAAATGGAAAATAGCAGTGGAAAAGCATTGAAAACTAGCAATATTTTCTTAACCCAGGTCATTTTGGAATAGTCTCCAGAAAAAAATTGTTCTATGTCACTAGCAGTGGAAAAACCAAAGTATAGTAAGTTAAGCTTAATTGTTCAAAATGTTAAACATGTTTTCTAAGGAAATATTTCATACAGTTCCTCATTTTAAATGCAATTGCATCGAACAGCCAAACTTTTCCAGCTTTAGACCACTGTCAGCCAGCCAACAACTAGATAAACACGTGCTGTGACAAATGGGAAAAACCTAACATTTCCTTTCCTATTACCAAGTTAAATTAAGAAATAAAACTTACAGAAAGTCCAGCTTCACTACTAAATTTAAGCTAGCTTTCAAAAGATCACTTTAAACTTAAAAGATAACAAGGTTTATGAGTTAAAAGCATTTGGTATTGTTAGATCCTTCAAATTCAATTATGTAATCAATATGCTGAAAAAGTATCACTTGAGAGAAGCAATTTCAAAAGCAGTTTTATTTTGTCCACTTTCCTCTTAGTATTTATTCAATGTAACAGTTTTCCCCCTAACTCTGGGTGAAAACTTGGACAGCTGCATGGTTTTCCTAGTCACTTTAATAAAAGTCCTAAGTCCTATAGTCACTTCAAGTCATAAAACAGTCTCAAATTGGTTATTGGAATATCCATCTTCATTCAGTGCGAGGGTGGTTTCCCTCCCTCCCCCACCCATCCTTCCCTTCCCAAGAGGGAAACCATCATGTCCCCTCTTTCTAAGCTGTTTCAGTCCCTTTTAGATTTGAAGGGATTGGAAGTGGATAAAAAAGGGTGGGGGTGGGGTGAGAAGAGCAGGACTGGTTGACTCGCCCGGTTCAGCTGGGCAGCTAAGTTTGTCGAGGGTGGTGAATATTTAAAGCCTACTCTTTTCTCATGAAGTGCTTTGTGACTTGCTTTAGGGGGTCACCCCATCTCACACTGCCGGGCTCCTTTCTCTGCAGCTTCCTCGATATAGGCCATAAATTGAGGACAGGCTACAAAATCTGCATGACTCGGTGCAAAATGAAAATGTGAAACTCTTTATTCTAAAACTACAGTAGAACCTCTGCAAGTTGACCATCCAAGGAACTGTAACAAACTGGTCAACATATGGAGGTGGTCTACGAACTAGGGTTACAGTACTGATACATACAGGTGGTGCATGTCTGGTCAGTGAGAATTAAGTCAATTTGAGGAGGTGGTCAGTGTAGGGAGGTGGTCAACTATGGAAGTTCCACTGTATTAAGAATTTCAAGATGACCGCAGCACAACATTTAGCCAATCACAGAGCCCTGTGAGGGCATGGCCCCTGCAACTGTACCAGTTACATGCTCACTAACCCTGCACACACTCTTTATGTTGCCTCTGGTATTCAGCTTTTGTTGGTCTCTCCAGATTTTCCTACTGAATAGAACCTGAATCAATCTCATTCCCACTCATTGCTGCCCGTGACCCAACCTTGTCTATAGGAAACACCCATGAGAAAAGCTGGGTGTCTCCACAAGACGACAACTGCTTCCCTGTCCCCTTCACTTCCATAGAATGGCTGCCTGTTCAACCCCACTTCCACCCTGCCCACCAACATGTGCAGGAGAAACCAATCTATTAAGTCATTAAATATTCCCTTGAATCCTTTTTCTCTTGACTTGAAATGAAGGGAAAAGCAACTGGATGGGCAGGACTCATAGCACAATTCTCTACAGAAAAATGTGCTTTGATAAAAATCTTTCTCTTTATTTTCCAACAAATACATTCTATTATACCCTCAATGTAGGTAACAGGATTAGAAGTCAAACGAGATTTCAAATACTATTTCATCTGAAAATTTGCCACTGGTCCTCCCTTTAGTATCCAATGTTACATCATGATGGGTACTTGCTGAAACTTGCATTTTTGGAACCCCTTGTAATTAGCTAATATCTAGTTACCCACCCAACATATTTTATGACATACAAAACTTACAACATAAATTTAAGCAATTTCTTAACACACAGGTTATTCTTATATCAGATTGAACTTTTGATACATGTGTTAAAATTAACTTTTGCATCATTTAAGAGGTAAAAACATGTATCCTGAATCCATTTCCAGCTTCACCCAGTAGATTTTATGATCTAAAATTATCTAATACCAGTTTTTAACTAGTGCGAAATAGTTTTATGTGTATTTTTGTCGTGTTTGGTTTTATTTTAAAATTACTAGCTTTAACTGACAGTCATAATATGACATTGTTAAGTGTGGACAATGGCTTTTTCTGATGAAAATGTTGTATACTTGTATGCATACAGGATCATAAAGATAAAATGATTATTTTACAAATATGGTGTGACACTTAAGATTTACAATGAAATACAAGCTGTATACATTAGATTCTTTTAGGGGTAGAAACAATGGCTCTGTATCTGCTGCTAACTAACGCACAACTATGTTCCTGATATCTTTAGTCTTCAAAATGACAGGAATGAAACAGTTTTATTTCTTAATGAACAGACTTTGTGTTTAATTTTTTTTGAAGTCCTTAAAACCATGGAAGCATCAGGTAAAAATGAATGTCAAGAACCATGTGTAATTCATTAACATGAAATTGACCTCTGAACTCTTGTTTTTTGCTTTCAGATATGCTAATACTTCCATTCTATGACCATATACAAATTTGTTTGTATATGCTACATATATTCAACATGTATTTCTTAACATTCTTATCTTATACTAGGATTTCCAGAAACAATTAATTTTGAGGCTTAGCATATGTTTTTTAGTCTATAGATTTTTATCAGGCTTATAAATAAGAATTCAGTTGTCCATCTTGAATCCATGGTTAAAAGTCACAGATTAAGTCACAGATGAAGCAAAGATGTATAACATGAAGTGTGCACTTATTACATGAGATATGACAAGTCAGTAACTGATATCTAAATTTATTTTTATATAATTGGCATTAGAATAAAATATATTCTTTTTTTTTTATAAATAAGGAAAAAATGCCAGAGAGAAACAGAAAATTATTTTTCTATATCAACATTTACTATCCCAAGTGGATTAGTCTCCCGATGGAGGAAGAGAGGACCCAGTAGTAGATCCCATCTGGGAATTTTTGCTGATTTGAAAATTTCAATTTCCAACAACCAGGCTTCCCACTACCAGGTAGAAGGCAGTGGTGACACACTCAAACGCCTGCAGGGCCAGCCAGCCAACATCAGTGTGTATACCGTATATACTCGAGTATAAGCCGAGTTTTTTCCGGCACAAAATTTGTGCCGAGTTCGAGTTTTTCGGCACAAATTTTGTGCCGAAAAAACTCGGCTTATACTTGAGTATATATGGTAATTGGTATGTAGTATCTCAGGGTGGAATGGTAACCTTTTGGTCAACTAGGGATGTCAAAGTATGACACCTTGACAGTCAAACAAAATCCAGCCAGCAGGTCTGATGTGCCCAGCAGAAGATCTAGTTTCTAATCTGATTTAAAGGAAGAGTCTAGTCACTTTGAGCCTCAGGGGCTCTGTCTTCCACTAAATATTTCACTTAAAATTCATTTCAAGTGGGACTACTTATTTAATTATTATTTTTATTATTTAATTATTATTTAATTACTTTTATTTATTTATTATTTATTTAGTATTATTTAGTATTTATTACTACTATTATTTAATTATTATTTAATTATTACTTATTTAACCCAAGCTACCTATGCAGCATTATCCTGCATAATGAATACTTGTTGAATGGAAAAAGGTAGCACCTAACAGACTTAGGAAAATAAGAGTATGTATCTAAGAGCCACCTGAAAAAAAATAGCTCAGACCACATTACCCTGTTGGAGGGAAGTCTCTTCACCACCGGGGTACAATCTCCTTAAGAAACTGGAGAGGAAGTCAGGCCAACAACATTAGACTCCCTCGCATTGCAGGACCAATTCTAGAGAAAAATGATGGCTAAGGATCAGAACACTCACTGCCCAAGACAGAATTCAGGGACGCCAAAAGGACCAAATTAACTTTCTAATCTAAAGCCAGGTGAGAGGAGTTTGTGGTTTTCCATGGCTTACAATTCTTTGCACCAATTATTGTTCTTTGCACCCAGCTTCAATTATTTATAATAGAGGCACTGAATATACCACAGAATTGTCAGAGTAGCCTTTATAAAATGGAAACCTCCTTAGTCTCTTTCTCTGCTTAGAGCCTTTCTTTCAACATGTCAACACTCAGAGCCTTTTGGCACCGTTCCCCCACCCCCTCGTCTTTGTCTGTGCTGGCTGCCTGGGACCACTTTCCCTCCTCCACTCACACAGTTCCAACCCTAAATGACACCTTCTCTTCTTTTGCTCATCTCAAAAATTTCAGAATTCAGCATAATTTGGATTCAAGGAAGCATCTGTAAGAGAATACATGTCCAGGCTAGTTGAAATCCCTTTACTTTAACTACTTTTTAACAAATGAGATGTCAATTCCTTTTAATATACTTATAAAAGGCTTATCTTTCCTAGAACATCTTACTTTGTAACAGGGTCCGTATTTTTAATGTAGTACATTCCATTTAATAAGCAGATCAACAACACAGACTTGTTTAAATGTATAAGAAGATCGTGGAACAAAAATGGCCTGAAACATTTATTATGCTGGGACTAAGGAGGACTGCCCCTAAAAAAGCAAGCACTAAAGGTACAGATAACCTCTTGGTTTATGAGTCAGAATTACTTGAGAATAAAATGCATTTCATGGAAATGAGTCAACAGACTAACGGCAATAATAAAAACAGACTCTTAAAGGAACTCTTTGTTGTTGTTTTGAGACAAGAGTCTCACTTTGTCACCCTCAGTAGAGTGTGGTGGCGTCACAGCTCACAGCAACCTCAAACTCTTCAGCTTAAGCAATTTTCTTGCCTCAGCCTCCCAAGTAGCTAGGACTACAGCCAGCCACCCATCACAATGCCCAGCTATTTTTTCAGAGATGAGGTCTTGCTTTGGCTCAGGCTGGTCTTAAACTCCTGAGCTCTGGCAATCCACCTGCCTCAGCCTCCCAGAGTGCTAGGATTACAGGCGTGAGCCACTGCACCTAGCCTCTTAAAGGAACTCTTAAACCTAGATACTCTGATGAATAAAAACATAGTTTCATCAGAATCTGAAGTTTTATCTTATTGAGAAAGTCACAAGCAGAAAAATAAAAACAACCATTATTGCTAGGGGATTTAATGTATACAATATTCCTATCTGGGCTTTCATGCTATACAATCAATTGAACCAGTTTGGACATGACTAGTAAAAATTTGAAAGCACATACTTTAAATATTCAATTTTTTTCTATAGCATGTAATACTCTTAAGAAAAAGACAAAAAAAATAAAAATAAAATAAAAATGTTCCATTCTAACATCACAGATTTGTTGAAAATAAATGTATTAGAGTAAATGTGTAAGAATAACTTTCCTATAAATGTATTCTCGAATAATGATATACTGCAAATAAAAAACAAACAAAAAAAAAAAAGAAAGAAAGAAAAAGAAACTACAACTTGCATTGTGAATCATAATTAAAACATATCACCGGTTTTTGGCCAGGGCCAGCTTTGAACCCACCACCTCTGGTATATGGGGCCTATTCCTTTGAGCCACAGGCACCACCCAAACATATCGCCGGTTTTAAAACATACTGAGAAACTTAGAACTAAAACAATTAGTGAAAAGTTGGAATGATTCTGAAACAATTCAAAATACTAATAAAATAACTTTTACTGATAACTTACTATTTATTGCTAAGTGTTTTATATTCCTTTTGTCCTACCAATAAGCATAGGAAATAACCCCATTATTTTAATTATTTTTAATTCACATTTTATAAACAATCAGACTAAGGCTTAGAAAAATTTAGTGACTTACCTGTGGTCACTTCGATAGGAACTAGGATCAAGCCAGGGAAGTCTTATTCTAAAGCCTGTGCTTTTAAGTATGAAAACATAATTATGACAGGAGTATTTTGGAACAGTAGAAAAGACTTCAAAAATCAGCACTGTTCATAACGCTATTCCAAAGCAGTACAAAGAAATGAGGTTTAAAGGGAAGACAAAAATATTACAATGTTCCCAAGAAGTCAGAGATTTCCCTACAGACTGTGTGTATTTCCATCATTACTGACCATGTGTAATCCTGATGTTACAAGATAAATCTTTTTTTCAAGATTATTTACAGAATATATCACTTAAGTGTCAAATATAATTCAACAATAAAAAAGTATCCAGATATGCTATTCCCAAACAGTGATTACCTACAAATTAAAAACAAAAGAAAACAAAAAACCTAGCATCAACATAGATCTAACACAAGAAGGCTGTCAAGGAATTCTCTCCCCAGCCTCTAGCCTACTCAACAGAGCTGTGACAATCTTGGGAGTCAATGAAACAAAAAGCCACAGGGGACGGTCAAAGGATGAGTCCAATCTGACACACTACACTGTTGCAGGAAGAAATGTGAGTCAGCTCTCAGTACAAACACAGAAGCAAGTATGGAAACCACCTAGGGGTGTCAGCCACCAGGATACCCAGGGGATGAACAATGAAACACTCAACTGTCCCACTGTCCTTCCCCTAGACCAGCAACTCAGCTCCAGGAATTCATTAATTAATAGAAAAGAGATGTCAGAAGTGGACAACACCGGACTTCTGGGCCCACTTTTGGCTGAAATATTTAAAGAATGATCAAGAACAAAAGCCTCTGAAGAGAAAGAGGAGAAAGAACCAGGGATACTTAAAAGAGGAAAAGACTTACGGAATATGATTGTCCTCTTTACTATCTGAAGACATTTTATGTTTGAAGAGATGTTTGATGATTTATGTATGTGATTCCCAAGGAATAAAACTAATGGCCAATACAAAAAGAATTTTTAAGGACTGAAGCTGTTTTAAGATACAATGGGCTGCCTTGAGATGGAGTCAGGATGGTCCTTGACTTCTCAACTGTTACGCTCCTCTCAAACCCTGAAATACTATGATTCAAAACCAAAAGGGATACAAAACATATAGAGATTTTTTTTCCAAACAGCCAACATAAACATTTATCTATCCAGTCTGAAATCTCTGTCTTAGTGGTAAGTAGTTTAAATAGACCAAAATTAAGTAAAACTAAAATTAAGAGCTCTTAATTTCTTACAGAATGAAGGAAAAAATCCTACTTGTAAAGAAATGGAAATGTAGGCGAAGCTCAGTGGCTGATGCCTGTAATCCTAGCATTTTGGGAGGCCAAAATAGGAGGATCACTTGAGGCCAGGAGTTCAAGACCGAACTGAGCAAGAACGAGACCCTGTCTCTATTAAAAAAAAAAAAAAGAAAGAAAGAAAGAAAGAAAGAAAAAGAAAAAGTTAGCCAGATGTGGTGACATGTACCTGGCTATAGTCCCAGCTACCAGGGCAGAGGCAGGAAGATGGCATGAGCCCAGGAGTTTGAGGTTACAGTGAGCTGTGATAAGGGCTTACATGTACACATTCTCTGTCCCCCATACACATACACACACCCCACACACAGAGGGGGTGGGTGACCATGAAGAGTGAAATAGCAATATTAAAACTAAATAGCTTTCCTGAGAAGGGCAATCACTGCCCTTCAGTGATCAGAAAGACAGAAAGTCATTAGCCAGGAACAAAAAATAACTTCTGGAATGACGACTTAAATGCCAAAAGATCTGAAGAGTTCATTTCAGTGACTGCCTCAGACGCTGCTTTTACATACATGAGCCACAAATAACGAAGCAAACTGTCATGGCTTCACGTGACCTGCTGTGTAATGCAGGCAAATTTTCCCTCCTCCCTCTCCCCACCCACCTTCATTCCCTGACCTTTCTGCTACCTACAATGTCCTCCCTGCTCATGGACATCAAAATCTGAATGTGTGGAGACTGTCATGCCAAAAGCATACCTAATGCATACCATGATCCTGTATCAAGACTTTATTGGTCCTGAGACTGAAATCAGGAAGGCATACTTAAATAATCCACCAATTTTCTCTCAAAAATGTAAACCATTCTAACAGAATCCATGGAATGGCTCGGTTTCACATAAGTCAGAACCATAAGTAACCTCTTTCCTCTCTGCAGTCTGCCCTCACGTCACCGTGACTTGGTAAGCTACTCACCACGTGTTAATCAGTGCTCATCCTAGGCCAGTGCTTTTCAACCTTCCTAATGCCTCCTAATGCCGTGACCCTTTAATACAGTTCCTCATGTTGTGGTGACCCCCAACCATAAAATTATTTTTGTTGCTACTTCCTAACTGTAATTTTGTCACTGTTATGAATCATAATGTACATATCTGATATGCAGGATGTATTTTCATTGTTACAAAGGGGTTTTAAATTATCAGTGTACTTTATTTTTAAATTATCAGTGTACTTTAAGCAGAATCCAGGCAAAATCCCCAAATGTGTCTTAATACATCGCCCCCAGACAATCACCACCTATCAATAAAAACCAAAGCACAGATGAAAACACCTGCTGTCTCTGCCCTGGGTACTAAATGGCTACCATTAACTATAGCTTTACTTCTGTTAGCCAGTGAAAATCATGCTTTTTACATCTTCACAACTTAGAGAGCTATTAACAACCCTACCCACATTATTTACTTATTGAAGGTTGGTAGAACTTATGGTTTCTATGACCAGGATTAATCATTCTCTATGACTGTTAAATTATAAACCGACCTATTGTAGTGAGGGACAAAATAATTTCAGATTCAAAGAAAGAAGTCTTATTGTGCAACAGTAATTTTAAAAACTAAATCCACACTTATTCTAATCTATAAGCACATTTATTTCATGTCTTTATTTAAAATCATAATAATACTGATAAAAGGCAAAAGAAAAAAAGATCTATAATTCAATCCGAAGGTTTGATTTACCATTAAGTATTCCTTATAGTCTTCAAGTTATTTTTTTCAAGGATATATTAAAAATAGTTAGACCAGGACTTAACATTTTAAGTGGCCTTTTTCATTTACTTTGCTAAGTTTTTCTCATTTCAATAAGTAATCTACATTAATATTTTTAATAGTATTCCATAAACAAATTCTAACATGCTGAAAAACCTTCTTATCATTAGTACATTTTTCATTGTTCTAACAAGACTGTACATAAACTCTTTTATACATCAGGTAAATGTATTGAGTAGTATTAATAAAGAGTAAAAATATTTTTATATTTATACTTCTAACAGCAGTAAAAGATGGAATATTTTCTTATATATCATTCTGCTCTGGCCATTACCATTTCACCTAATCTTTGCTTATTTGAAAGATAAAATGATACTCCACTCACCAAAATATAGAGTCATTCGCTACTACTTTAATTTTCATTATTACTAATTGTGATAATTCTCATATTTATATTACTCATTTAGATCCTAAGACGTATTTATTGTTTGCTCAGTTTTCCATTGCAGTTTTACTTAACTGATACAGAAGATTATTTACATGTTACCTAAGATGCTAACTCACTGCTGATCAAACATTTTGAACGTTTTCCTTAATTTTACATTTGCCTTCAAAACTCTGTTTATGGTGGGTTAGGAAAAAGTTTTAGCTCTATCAGTCTTTTCCTTTATGCTTGTGAAGGTCATCTATATTTTGAGACCTATTCACCTTTATTTTCTTCTAGTACTTTTCTAATTTTACATTTTAACCACAAATCTATCTGAAATTTGTCTTGAAATCTGGTACTACAACTTAAAAGTGTCATCATATTAAGTATTTATAGCCATTTGGGTCTACTTCTTTGTAAATTTTTGCACTATACATGCATTTAGCTTATGTACTTTACTAAATGCATTTATAGTGCAAAATTTGATCAGTTTTGAGATACAGGTATACAGTAGAACCTCTATAAGTTGACTACTCGAGGGACTGTAACTCATCAACATGTGGAGGTTTTCAACATAAGGAACTTCCACTGAGTAAATGTGGTGTATGTCTAGCCTATAAAAATTAGGTCAACTTAAGGAGATGATCAGTGTAGGAAGATGGTCAACTATGGAAGTTCTACTGTATATACTATACACAGACACTTATAAAACTTTTATCAAGAAAAAGAACAAATACATTATTGACCACAGTTCTTTCCTGCCAATTTATGTTCATCGCTCTTACTATCCCACTATCCTAAAATCTCTAGTCAACCACCAATTATAATACTCAAGATTATTATATACTGTATTTTTAAAAAATCATTTTGGGATCATATGTGTTATTTTTCCAGCTTCATTAATTTAACATAATGATTGTAAGATGTATTCATATTGTTGCACATATAAATAGTACAGTTCTTGTTACTGTTCAATGTTTGATTAAATGAATACTATAATTTGTTTATGCATTCACTTTTGGTTGTTTCCAGCTTTACATGTTAGGTGTAAAGTTGCTATAAAAATGCACAGATAAGTGTTTTATGGATATACATGTATATGTTCTTTCTCTAGATAAATGCCTAGTAGTATACTGGCTTAATATTTAACTACCAAAATGTTTTCCAAAATGTTTTACATCCCCACCAACAGTATATCAATGTTCAGTTGCTCCACATCCTTGGCGACACTTAGAATAGTCAGTTGTTAACTTTAGGCAATCTAGTGAGTGAGTAGTACTATCTCACACTGGTTTAATTTGCATTTCCTGATGGTTAATGACATTTAATATCTTTTCATGTCCTTGTTGTCACTTACATATCTTCTTTGGTGAAGTGTATGCCCATTATTTAAAATAGAGGTGTTTTATTATTAAGCTGTTAAGTGTTCTATATATAGTCTAGACACAATCTTTTATCAGATATATGTTATATTTTTTGCAACTCTAAGAATTGTCTTTTCATCATTTTAGCTGTATTTTTTGAATGTAGTATGTTTTTAATTTTGGTAAATCAAATTTAACATTGTTTTAAGTTTCATGTTTTTTGTGTTTTAAGAAATCTTTGCCTAATCAAAAGTCTAAAGATTTTCTCCTAGAAGTTTTGTGCATTTACATTTTATATTCAAGCCCATGATACCTCTGAGGTAACACTGTTGTACAGTGTTGGGGGGAAGAAGGGTTGATGTTCACTTTTTCTAAATATAAATCTAGTTTTTAGTGATTTATTGACAAGACTGTCTTTTTTCTAGTGAATTTCTTTGATGCCACTGTCAAAAATCAGCTAACCACATATGTATGGCTCTATTTCTGGATTATTTATCCTATTCCATTGATGTGCATGTATATTTCTTTGCTTCATAATAGGTCATCAAATTAGACAGGTTAAGTTCTTCAAATTTCCTTTTAAAAATGCTTTTGTTATTCCAGAATTTTTGCTTTCACACATAAATTTTAGAATCACATTGAGAACGTTTACTACAAAATCTCCTGGAATTTTGATTGGGTTTGGATAAGTTTTCTTTATAATCTCTCAGGAATTTTCCTTTTGTTTGTTTTCAGTATAGGAACTTTGTCTTGAACATCTTTTCATAGGTTTATTCCTGGGTATTGTATGATTTTTGATGCTATTCAAAAGGAATTTCAAAATTTTACTTTTTAATTATTTTTCAGATAGCGTACAAGAATATGACTAATTTTTAAATACATACTTGTTATTCTGAAAACTTGATGCACTCATTTTTTAGTTTCAGTAGCTGTTTTGAATCGTCCCTAGGATTTTTACATAAGCAATCACATTATCTGCAAAGGGAACAGTTTTACTTTTTTATGCTTTTTCTTTCCTTTGTTTCCACATTGCAATGACCAAGACTTCTAGCATGTTGAACACCATGTAGTAAGCAGCCACCCTTGCCTCACTCTTGATCTCTAAATTGCATCTGTCAATTACTGTTTTGTGGCTGTTATGTTTGTTACGTAGCTACCGCCTTTACCACTTTCAAGAAGCTCTCTACTATTTCTGTTTTGCTGTTAAGATTTTTCAACAATTTTCTTCATCTGTTAATAAGAACATGTAATTTGTCTCTTTCATACTGATAATATGGTAAATTTTATTGTTTGAAGCTTGATTACTAAACTCTAATATGATAAATTACTCTTCACATTCAATGTGCTAATATTTTATTTAGAATTTTTTGTGTCTACAGTTAGGAAGAATATTAGTCTGTAATTTTTTCTTCTCTTTTTAATAGCTTTGTCAGTTTGGGAATTAGGGTACTGATGACCTCATAAAATGAGTTGGGTCATGATGTCCCCTAAGTATTTTCTGAAAAGGTTTGTGCATATTAGTGATATTTCTCGAGTTTTCTTTTGGGAAAGGTTTTTAATAATGAACTCAATTTAAAAGATAGGCTACTTGGAATTTTAATTTCTCCTTGTATCAATTTTGTAAATTGTATTTTTTTCCAGAAGTTTGCTCATTTTATCTAGGTTGTCAAAGGCCTAGCATTTACTGAATATCCTTTTAATAACTACAGATTTGCTAGGTAATTTGTATTCTTGTATTATTGTTCATTCTGGCTAGGAACATGTCAGGAATATGTCAATTTTGTTGATTTTTTTTCAATGAGCCAGTTTGGGGCTTCTTATTTTTTTCTGTTGTCTATTTTGTATTTCATTGATTACTACTAACAACAACAACAAAATTCCCTTCTATTTCCTTTGTATTTACTTCCCTCTCCTTTCTTACGGCAGACGGTTAGATGACTCACTTCAGATCTTTCTCTTTCTCTATAAGCATTTGAAGCTCTCAAATTTCCTCAAAGTTTAATTTTTTTATTTTTTTTTTGTGATATGTTGCATTTTTCATTGTCTTTGGCAAAATTATTTTCTAATTTCCTTTTGATTTTGTCTTTGACACTTGAATTACAGAGATTTTTCTCAAAAATTCCAGATATTCGGAGTTTTCCTAAATAGCTAGTTGTGACTGATCTCTCCTTTAATTCTATTGAGGTCACTGAATACAACTATACTACTTTGATCTAATTAAGACTTGTTTTATAGCTAAGCATACGATCTACCTTTATAAATGTATCACATACACATGATAAGAATGTATGTTCTGCAGTTTGTGGACCTAATGTTCGACAAATATCAGTTAGCCAAGGGGGGTTCAGAGTGTTATTCAGATTTTCTACATTTTTCTTTAATTGTTCTACCAACTACTGAACAAGGTATTAAAATCTACAATGATAATGAAATTGTCTACTTTTCCCTTTAATTCTAATAATTTTTTTTGTTTTTTTCCAGAGTCTCACTATGTCGCCCTCAGTAGAGTGCTGTGATGCCACAGCTCACAGCAACCTCAAACTCTTGGGCTTAAGCAATTCTCTTAAGTAGCTGGGACTACAGACACTCACCACAACACCCAGCTATTTGTTAAAGATGGTGTTTCGCTCTTGCTGAGGCTGGTCTTAAACTCCTGAGCTCAAGCAATCCACCTGTCTTGGCCTCCTTGAAATACTGTTAATTTTTGCTTCATGTATTTTGAGGTTCTGTAACTAGTCACATAAAGATTTATGTCTTTGTGATGGATTGTCCCTTTTATCATTATGAATTACATTATCTCTGCAATATTGGGTCTGTTTTTCAATCTTCTTGTTTCCCTTATCTATTCATAAATTCACCAATATAAATGTTTTAATTTGTATTAGTAAATGCTACCAACAAGCCTCCCTCACAAATTCAACTCCAAAAATGTATTATGCTACCAGCTTATTTTTCTAGATGAAAATTAGATTTATTTTTACTAAATTCTAAAAAATACTATGATTTTAATTGGAATTATGAATACATTAGAGATACATTTGAGAGGACTTTTTAAAAAATTAAATCTTGCCACTAGAGAAATCTTGTTTCTTCATATATTAAAATTTGCTTTTATATCCTATAGAAGGTTTACATCTTCAAAACAATTTGCATAAATTGTTGAAAATAAATCATTTTATATGTCTTTGGCAATAAACTTATTTTCCCTAATTTTCTGTATATTTTATTTTTATTAAAATAGCTAAAGCAGTAGGTCTCAATCCTGGCTCCTCACCAGAATCACCTATGTAATTCGGTAAACATTCAGAGTTAGTGGGCAAGTCTACTATGGTTGTCCAAGTATTCTGATTCCCTGGCCGAGGACAGAAACTAGCAATCAATTTCCTGCTATTCATTAACACTTTTGAACCACTATTTCCACGTTTAATTTCCTTATGCTTATTTCTAACTAAGTAAACCTTAAGGTCATTTCATTTCTAAGCAGTGTTTGATACTTTATCTCCTTCCCAATATGAGGATGATAGGATGATTTCTATTTCCTTCTTCTGTAAATACCACTTTATCTGGTAAAAACATTCTTAGGTAATATCCCTCACAACACTAGATATCATGCCAACGTCTCCTGCACGCTTGCACACAGGAACAAGCTCAAGGTCAGGTGGAGTTTCTCCTTTTCAGTATACCTTCTGCTTTTCTGCCCGTTTAAGTCAATTACCTTTCAAACCTTAAAATAAACAACACTTAAGATTAGTCCTGGTGTTGGTTGGTATCTTCCTGGCATATAGGCATCTTAATCTAAAAATTCTGCAATATTCTAGTTTTAGGCATTTATCCCATTTGTCTGTTCTCGCTGATAAACCAATTTTTCTTGTGATAGTGCTCTAATTTTATCTTACTCATACACGAATCTTCATTTCTACTTCATCACTTTAATCCTTTCCTCTGGGTTTGGGGGTGGAGTCTTCTTAAGATTATCATTGATTCTAATTTTTCATGGTGTTGATATTTCTCTGATACTTTTGATACACGCTTTAATTCTGCTAATACATTATAAGATCTCCTAACAACCATATTAGGTTAAAAGTATAATGCTCATTTCACACATAAAAACCCAGTAGCATTGAGAAGGTAAGGGTGTTGCCCATGGCTGCATAGCTGGAAGTGGTGGAGCCTGGACTCACTCCCAGCAATCTGCCTCCAAGATCTATGCCCCATCCAATGCCTTCTCTCTCCCAGCTTCTCAGCTAGTCTACTCTTCATCACAATCTGATTTACTTCACTTCAAAGATTCTCTTTTCTTGAATTGTAAGACATAGAACAGATGCTATATAAAAATTACAATCTAATACTTATTTCTCACAATAATTTTGTCAAATGTAAGTTGTTCCTCTGCCTTTAAAGAGTTACATTATCTTCTTTGTTCTATGCTACAAAATCTTTCACAGACCTTACATTTTCTTTGCTGCTGTTTACTCCATCCTTGGACCTGTAGGAGTTAACCCAGATCTGGTATTTATTGGTAAGCGGGGCAGGTGGGTAGAATCTTCTTGAATATCTTTACTCTCCAGCTGGCTGCCATTCAAATGTTTCTTTAATATTAGGAGTCAGTAGGTAGAATAGCACAGATTTACATTCCTTGCTTCTTTCATTGGAGTAGCCCAGAAGGAGTCAAAGCCATAGGCTGCCCTGCAGAGAGAAACCCACTCCCAGTTAGGTGTTTTCCTCTCTGCCAAGTGCGTCTGCCCACAGTGTACAAGGACAGGCCTGTGCTATCTTCTGTTGTTGTGGAGTATCACATCTGTTCCAGCTTCCAGGTTTTGGCCGCCTCTGTCTGAGCCATGAACTGTTGTAATACTGCTTTCTGGTCCTTTTATTTCAACCCCAGAAGCAATTCCCCCAGTCTGCCTTGGCCTTTCCAAAAGGTATAGGAGTTGGCTGCCTCTTTTCAAGAGCATCACAGGGTCTTGAAGGGAGTCAGTTCTCATTTGTCCCTCAGCCTGGTCACACAGACGCTTGGTTTGGCAGGAACTCCTTTACTTATCAGGATACGGGTAGTACAACAGTTGAGACAGTGGGCTCAGAGGTCAAACTGGCTTTGAATATATATATAGATCCTGCTGCTTTTTAAGTTATGTAAACTTGGGCTGGTACTTGACCCCTAGCCTCCACCAGTTACATGAAGATGGTACACTGAGTTCCTAAACAGAGTTCTGTTGTTGCCATTTGGAAAATAATTAATACATGGAAGGCTACCTAGACGGTAAGGTGCATACAATAAATAATAGCTATTGTGATAATACTCTTTCTAGCTTGTATTGTTTGTATATGTTTTCCCCTATTTTCATATTTTTTAGGTTGTTTCATTAGAAAAACAGGAAGTTAGGAGCCAGGTACCAATGTCAAAGTTGCCATGTTATTTGGAACACCCAACAGAAGTTCATCAGGCAGCTAATATGCTGAGTGACTGTTTTTATGGGAGTGTCCACACATTTACAACTGTTCTGTCTCTTTGATTGCATCACACTCCTTAAGAGAAGAGCCCTGTGCTCCTAAATCTACAGACACCCTCCCCACCTCCCACCCAGTGTCTGTGGAGGGCCAAGCACTGCAGGTACTCAGGAAACAGCCAATGATGTCAAATGTAATCAGCATGCCCACAGATGAAAATGAACTCATCATCATCCAAGAGAGACACATGCACGAACAGAACATTCCTCAGAGAGAGAAAATATAAACAACCAACTCTTTTAGGAGATAGTTTTTAAAGGATTAAAAAAAAGCAAAGACTTAGAACAAAAAGCATAGACTTAGAACAAGATACAGTGGAATCCTATTTCGATGCCACTGATTTAATACAGTAAATACATTTAATACATTAAATCAGTCCTAATGTAAGTTAAAGGATGTATACTGAAGCATCACATTTAGAGAAAGGAGATACTATTGTGCCATTAACTTTATAAGCTTTGCCCTTATTAATGGATTTTTTTCAGCTTTCAGAGACGACCATGTAAATATTGTTTGTAGTCTAAAATTACATATGTACAAGAGCCATTCATTTTCTGCAGTTCGAAATCCAAGTCTTTATGTTAAGCGTTCTATACCTTCTAGATACTGAGTTGATAACAATTTTCCAACAAACCACAAAATCATAAAACTGAACAAAGTTTGTAACAGTTATGGCTCCTATAAAATGATAACTTAGAACATTTCTAAGAAAATATACTTTCGAAGATGAAAAAGAAAGTTAAAATTTCAATGGACCATTGATTTTAGAATAAATGTTTGAAGAGTGGCTAGATATTGTCCAAAGAAGCAATTACCACATTCTGGGGACTGAATATCCCCAAGTCCAGCACATGGAGAGGTTGGGAGTAGATTCGGCAGGTACTATCGCCATGTAAGCTAGACAAAATTTCTATTCTAAATTTCTGGAAATTTCCAAATAGTACTCTCTACCACCACCACCACTTGCATGTTATTCACATAATCATGACTGCACAGAAGCATTTTTTTATTGAGCTTTTATCGTGTTTTTATAATCTAGGACATTTTGAATCATAACAGGAAAAAAAAACACGCAATATTAAACATCTTGCATAAACTGAATGGATAAGCAGGTCTCCAAACAAACAGGCCAATGAAAAATCTCAAGAGAATACAAGGTAGTTTCCCCGAGTTGTTTCAATATTTCAGGAATAATGTGGTTTGCCAATACGATAATTCTGGAAATGCCTCTTTATTTGTGTGGGTGTGGGAACAGAGTTAGCATGAGCATCCTCATACAAAAAAAAAAAAAAAAAATTAAAGTGAAAAACACAGAAACAAAGGCAGTGTCTTATCTCCTGGGGATAATAAAAGATCATTTCTGTGGGCAGAAGTTGTGATTAAAAATTTTAAACATAGTCCCTGTGATAGCTCCAGGAAACATAAGTTGGCTTTGTTAAAAATAAAATTCCCCAGGACATAAGGAGGCAATGGCACAGACGATTCTTCTCTGGCTTTTGTACCCCCCTCCCAACTCTCTTCAGAACCAGCCTTGGTCACTACGGAGCAGTTCACCAATCACAAGAAGTACTGAGCATCTGGAAAAAATAAACAGAAAGATCTTAACATTCTCACCATCTACCAGCTGAAGATGACTCACTCCATATCGAAAACAATCAAGGGAAAAGGAACGTCAACGTTTGAAAGCAGTCTTTATTCAAATCCTGCCAGTAACTTTTACCACCATTAAATGTTCCCCAGTCCTTGAAAGAATGTATGTACCTCTTGCTCCTCCCTGGGCAAAACAGAAAACCTCTGAGGCTGCCAGAAAAGAAGCACTATACAGACCATGGGGGAACCCAGGGAGAGAGTGGGGCCCTTCCATGGGGAACATCATTGTATGCCTGTAATAAGGAAAGTATGTGCCCCTCAGGTGGCAAACGTGCAGCCCAGGGGTAAGACACCCCTAGCTAGCTATCCTTGAGTCAGAAGCACCAGGCAAACGGTCAAGGAAAAAGTGGTGTTGTTCAAGGGATAGGCAGGTAGATCTCAGCAGAAGAAATATCCTTTGCAGAAGGATCTAGTTCAGACTATGCCATTTTTTTTTCTTCCTTCATTGTAAGTGATGCAATAATAGCTATAAAAAATTGTTTTATAGATCAGGCACGATGGCTTATGCCTATAATCCTAGCACTCTGGAAGGCTGAGGCAGGAGGATCCCTTGAGGCCAGGAGTTCAAGTCCAGCCTGAGCAAGAGAGAGTTCCCATCTCTACACACACACACACATACATACAAAGGAAAAATTAGCCAGGAGTGATAGTGCGCCTGTAGTCTCAGCTACTCTGAGGCAGCAGGATCGCTTGAGCCCAGGGGCTTAAGACTTCTGTGAGCTGTGATTATGTCACTGTACTCTAACCAGGGTGACAGAAGGAGATGCTGTCTCAAACCATCAAGTGATCAAGGTTAGTTGATATTTTTAATATAAAATTGAATAAGTCATTTGTCACAGGCTTGTTTGTGTTAGTTCACAGTAGTGAAAATGCTCAACTATTTGTTTCTTCAAAACTTTTCTTTCTCAATTACATAGTTTATTCAATGAGAATTCATCAAGCAACACCTGTGCATGTACCAATTTTCTTCAGTAACTCGCTTCCCCTGTCTTCCTTATTCTGTTAGGCGTTTGTGGGCAGAATGAGAAGGGAGCAGTGTATCTTAAGTGCCCTGTAATACAGAATAAATGATAGAATACTAGCAACGTGTGTTACACATTATGAAAGGGTGAAATGTGGCTAAGGACACGGAACTAAGGGGAGTCATTTCCTGAACCTCCAACAAGATTTACGACTGGCCGTGATCAATTTCTAAAAAGACTAAAACTGAACTGTATTTTTAAAGTGTGTTCTTGAATGAATGTTTGTCTTCTCTCCAAGCTAAGCCACCCACTTTCTCACTGAAAGCAGAGTGCAAGCCTGGAAGCCTTGGTGGCCTCGGAGCAGATGACAGCCCTCTTCTGTGTAGGTGGCAAATAACAGTGCCCGCTGGGATCTGCTGCAGGAAGGAGGTCAGGACTCGGCCATTCCTGCCCCCTCCTTCCTACAGCAGCAGCTACTGAAGGCATCTGTCTCTATCTTTAACGTCCTTAGTCTTCCATCAAGATTCCTAGAGCACGCAAAGATGGTAAAAGCAACAAAGTTAGGACAAGACGAAAGTCCTCAGCCTCTGCCCAAAAATATCACGTCCCAAAACCATGATTAGGAACAGGCAAGTGTTTGGGCAAGCTCAAAGCCTGTGGCCAGCAGTCTCTCAGCCAGAGTGGACAGCACTCTTCTTTTCTTCCTTTATTTTTTATTTTGACAGAGTCTTACTTTGTGCCCCTCAGTAGAGTGCTGTAGCATCATAGCTCACAGCAACCTCCAACTCTTAGGCTCAAGAGATTATCTTGCCTCAGCCTCCCAAGTAGCTGGGAATACAGGCGCCCACCACAATGCCCGGCTTTTTTTTTTTTTTTTTTGTAGAGATGACATCTCACTCTGGCTCAGGCTGATCTCGAACCACTGAGCTCAGGGCAATCCACCCACCTAGGTCTCCCAAAGTGCTAGGATTATAGGCATGAGCCACCACACCTGACCACAGGCCTTTTCTTATACCAAGAAGACAATGCTATGGGCCTTCCCAGGACACAGCGCAACAGGAATGAAGAAACAACACAGGCACGTGCCCCATTGCTACTTGTCACCCTCTAGGTAGCCAGTAGAAAAGGGCTTGAATAGAATTTAAATACCTCTGTGATGTAGTAAATGCCTCAAAAAAAAATTACATCCCCATCTCTGGTCACAATAGCCTCATGTTCAGACAGACTGACCCCACTGCACCGCGGAATTTATACACGGGGAGCTGCCAGAGTCCTCATGGGGCATCCTGATAGCTGTGTGAGCTGACTCAGTACAGCCATGATAGCAGATCCCTCTAAAAGAATAGCGTGCCTGCCAGTGAATGCACAGACTGTTTTGCCTGTGTGGTCTATTTTTACATATTGGTACCAGGCACATGGATTCTTGCAGCTGTGTTTGAGAAGTGGAGGATAACATGTACTTGGGGATTGAGCCCAGACTCCATAGAAACGATTCATACTCTGCTCCATATAAATAGCAGTATCAACAGAAGAGCCTATCAAAATGACCAAAAAAATCAATTTATGCAAGGAAATGTCTTGATAGCCTATTTCTAAGGTAATTATTTCTGAAGCTGATTTTGTATTAGCAACAGTCTTAATTTCATTTCTGTTTTTCGATGTCAAAATGACTCTAATAACTTTTTTAACAAATGCACAGCTACACACATAGAATGTATAAAAGTCAATCAAATTATCTTTAGATCAAAAAGGATAATCATTAAATGCACCTCTAAAGGTGACCTATGTTACAATGTTTTGCTACTTCTCTGTTACAAGGTAGCACAAGGCATAAAGTCCCCTAGGAGGCCAACTGCAAAGGCTCCATGGAGACCTTCCAAGGTCAAGAAATTAATCAAAACCATAATACACAAGAATCTACCCCAGGATCAAGACATTGGTTACCTTGTGTCTGAACAACCAGAGACAAAGGGAACACAGAGCCACCTGGCCTTCCTATTCCTTCCTGCTTGCTCTGCAAGTGAAGAACATCCAAACTAATTTGTTAATGAAAGTAAAGAATTAGAAAGTCAAATACACAGACAATGGGAGAAATGTTGTCCTCAGAGCTGATACATTATTTAGAGGGAAAGAGGATCCAGGAAGGCATTAGAGTCATTAACTAGCTCATGATTTTGCGAATGTTTGCCTATTCTTCCCCCACTGGGAACACCCTCTCTCCAGAAGGAGCAAGAAGCTTTCCTGGCTATTTGGCTCTCCTGAAAGCTGCCTCCTCCTCAGAGGAAATAAACACCTCCCTGCTTGAATTAATTGCAAAAGTGATGCTTGTTTTTGTTTCACAAGGTCACAACAGGAATTTATATTTGAACTATACTTTGGGGGCTAAATAGCCTAACAAAGAATCCCACTGCTAGCACAAAGCTAATGTTACCACATATAAGGTTGTTTTTTTGTTTTTTCTTTTTTTGTATTTTCAAGCAAATGAACCTCTGGGAAAGGTAAGGTGTAGTTCTAACTGTGGATGAAATATTTCTTGGCCATTTACATTTTACACTTTCAGTTCAAACACAGAGATACACAGAACATAAAAGTGGCTAAGACTTATGTCCCCACATTCACCAAGAATGTTGTCATTATCCAGGGACCCTGACTCACACAGGTACGTAAACAACTCAGCTCACAATTTCCTAATAACTTTGGCTCCTACATCCTTCAGGAGAACTCCCCGTGGACATCCTCCTGTCCACAGGTTTCATGGAGGCTCCACAAAGACCTCAGCACCTTCTTTTTCCCCATTTCATCTCCCAGACCCACCCACTTTTCCCCTCAATCCAGTGTAGCGTCCTTAACATCTCCCAGATGATCCCATCTCTTCAAACCATCATTTCTCAAAGCTATAAGCTTGGGGCCGTGGAACCTATGGTGTAGTCTTTTGGATCCTTAAGTGTAGCCTTTTGATGGGATCCAAATTTTACAGAACAAATCCTTTCAATAAAGGGATTTATCAAAAGAATTTGTTCAGTGAAGTTTGGATTTGGTTAAGAGGCCACGCTGAGTGATCTTCAGGGCCCCACGTGGCCTTGAGGCTGGAGGTCCCCCACCCCAATCCAGAATGTGCCGCCTGTGCTTTCTCTAACACGCACAGATCACAGTTGAAAGACTGTATGTCTGAGGTCTCCAAACCCACCTGGGCTCAGGGAGCCAAGACTAGGACAGTTCAGAGGCATGGGATTGTCCAGGAGGAGGCCTGTCCTCTCCTGTGTCCCTGGCTCCGTGGTGGACATACCAAACCTCCACTATACCCCAAACCCAGCCTTGCAGTCTTCATGACATTCCCCTTGTCTTCAATTCATGGTAGGGAAGAATTTCCCTTGTCTTCAATTCATGGTAGGGAAGAATTTCCTTTTCAAATACTCTCAACATTCTGCTCTCCGCCTCATTATCTTTGTTAAAGGAAATCACTTCTTTCCCTCTTTCTAAGGCTATTAATTCTATCTGTGCTTTGCCTTTCCTTCCTACTTCATTTTATTTCTGAGCTTCTAGAAACAATATTCTCTGGCTAAAATGATTTCTTCCAGACCCATAAATTCTGTTCAATAACTTGCCCTAGATGTTCCAACAAACCCTCAGAATTCAGCAAGCACCAAACTGGACTCTCCATCCTTCCCACCCTGCACTGTGACCTCACACACTCCCTGCCACCTATGACTCACCTGAAATCTCTTCTCCTTCCTTCAGGTAATCCGGGAAGGCTTAGAATATCCTAAATATCACTCATCTTCCTCCCTCCTCTCCATCCCAGCCACCTCAGTGCCTCTCCAGCCCCCATCACTTTTCACACTAACATTTGCAGCTGTCTCCAGCTTGGTCTTTACATCTTCACACCTGACAAACCTCTTACCTCTTCCTCTCTGTTGATGAAGTGATTGCCATAAAATGCAGATCCAAGATATTATAATGTATCTCAAAGTCTGTCAAGAGTTCTCTAGTACCAAACCCTCACCAGAGGCTTCCGTGCTTATTCTCTATTCTCCATTTTTTTTTTTTTTTAAATATACTACCAGTGGCCACCTTCTTTTTATCCCCTAAGTTTTGTGTTAGTGATATTTTCTTATGTCTGTACCTCTGATGTGCTTTCTGGCCTCTGAGGCCTCGCTGACTAGGAAGAGACTGCTTCTCCCCAGGCTAAGCAATTCTCACAGACAGTAAATGACTATAACCAATCCACAACTGATGCCATCCCTTTCTCAAGCTCTTTTATTGAATTCTTACACCTCAAGCCACTGTCAGCAACAGGGGGCTAAGTGGCAGGCAGGCAACTTGATAGAGGCAATGCCTACAGTCCAAGAGCCTGCAGAAATTACTGGCGCTGCTACCTGTAAACTTGTTTTCCTGGTCTCACCTGTTCCTCAACATGGAAACCACAACAGGCTCTTGCCCACACTTCCCATTCCCCGGTGGACCCCAACACCTCCCAGTGTTGTCCTGTTGGTAAGCTGTGCCTCCTGCTTCCAGCCATCTGAGCATAAAGCTTCTTCCTTAACACTCATTTCTGCATCTGCATCTTATCTGACTAAAACAAATCCCAGGTACATTTTACAACAAGTTTCAACTACAAAACTATTCACAGAGTACTATGTTCACCGTGCTGCTTCACACCTGAGTGTGTGTGCAGCTGGCGAGCTGCGTTCATCCTCGGAGAACCAGTTTCCAGTTCATCTTCCTCTGCAAAGCCTTTCCCAACCACCCTAGGGTTGAGCGTCTTCTCTTTGTGCCACCACTGCATTTTGTGCACAGCCCTCTGCTGAATTCTTGCTATTTCACCACAACATAGTGACGTTTGCTAATCCATCTCTATCCCTGCAAGGCTGCACTGTGAGTTACAAGAAAGGGACTGGGCCACACTCACACGTCTCATGAGCACTTAGCGTAGGACACAAGCATTCAATACAGTCGTCATGAGTTAACTGAAGTGTTCCTCCCAATGTCAGCATGGAGCGCTGCTAATCATCAGCTTTGCTGCTTTGAAATATAGCTTATAAGATCAAGAATTTCCTAGCTGGAAAGAAAACAAGCTAATCAGTAATAACCTTGGATACAACTCACACTCGTCATTTAAACTATCCTCCCCAAATAAACACAAACATCTAAATGGTGGCTAAAACAAATACACTGACTTTGGAATGTATTTTCATATATTTATTTGAATAAGGGTATGTGATGTAATTTTAGAACTCATATTGCAATACCTTCAAAAAACAGAGAAGACAAGCTGAGTCTCCACTAACTGGGAACTTAAGTTAATTGCCTTTTTTCCTCCATACTTAAGACCCCTTCATAATTCACGCCAGTTAGGAAATGATATGAAGTGCTCCCTCTCTCTTCATTCCAAGAAAGGCAGCTTGAGATTTAAATCCTAATTGTTAAAATTCCAGGCAAGTACATAATTTAAGGAAAAGGATACACACCTACACGTCAATTTTTAAAAGAACTCTAATAAATCCAACATTAAAAAAGGAACACACGACAACCTACACAATGGGAAAGGATAGTTGCATATTTTGAATCAGACAAAAGCTTGATAACTAGGACCTATAAAGAACTTAAATTAATCCACATGAAAAAAGCCAACAATCCCATATATCAATGGGTAAGAGACATGAATAGAATCTTCTCTAAAGAAGACAGACGAATAGCTAACAAACATATGAAAAAATGGTCATCATCCCTAATTATTAGAGAAATGCAAATCAAAACCACCCTGAGATATCATCTAACCCCAGGAAGAAAGGCCCACATCACAAAATCTCAAAACTGCAATTGCTGGTGTGGATGTGTAGAGAAGGGAACACTTTTACACTGCTGGTGGGACTGCAAACTAATAGAATCTTTTTGGAAGGAAGTATGGAGAACCCTCAAAGAACACAAGCTAGACCTCCCATTTGATCCTGCAATCCCATTACTGGGCATCTACCCAGAAGTAAAAAACCCTTTTATCATAAGGACAGCTGCGCTAGACTGTTTATTAGAGCTCAATTTACAATTGCCAAAATGTGGAAACAGCCTAAATGTCCACCAACCCAGGAATGGATTAACAAGCTGTGGTATATGTACACTTTACATCCTTCACATTAACCTGGATGGAATTGGAACACATTATTCTTAGTAAAGCATCACAAGAATGGAGAAGTATGAATCCTATAAACTCAATTTTGATATGAGAACAATTAATGACAAGGACATGCTTGGGGTGGGGAAAGGGAAAGCAGAGTGAGAAAGGAGGGAGGGGTGGGGAAAGGAAGAGAAGAGAGAGGGAAGGAGGGAGGGGGTGGGGCCGTGGTGTGTGACACCCTTTTGGGGGGGCAACACACAATTGTAAGAGGGACTTTACCTAACAAATGCAATCACTGTAACCTGGTTTCTTGTAGCCTCAATGAATCCCCAACAATAAAAAAAAATTTTTTTTCATTAGAAAATTGCTTAGATGCCAACCAACTCTTTTTTTTTTACTGCATCCAATCATTTATTAGGCTGTATATACAGCTCCTGGACACAGGACCAAACACGGAGATTTTCTGACTTGGGTCTTTCCCTCTGCCAGGAGCTCTGGTGCTTCTTTTGTATTCTTTAATGACTCATGAATCCTATCTTACCACTGATCTGTGGTTCCTGGGTCATTCTTCCAATCCAGGGAGACCAAGGTCCCCTTCAGATGTGATTCTTCAGATTCTTTTTATGTCTAGATTAGATTTTGATGTCCTTCCTTCCTTCTTCCCCCAGAGAAGTAAAGAAAAATTCAGTGTCATCTTTTATACCTTCCGTAAAATTAGAATTGTTTTCCCTAGAAAGTCGTGTAGTTGTTTCAGCGAATTTGTCAGTTTTATTGTTGTGATTGAAGAAACTTCTGTGTCTCCTTTTTCTCCTCCTGGGTGTGCCTTAGCAGTTGGGAAGAGCAGTAGGTCATGTTTGTGGAAATGAATCTCCAAGAGTGGTATTGAGGATATAGCAGTGTGTCACTGGGTGGAATGCTGGCCTGGCCTGCTGCTTCTCTGATTGTGTTCACACCAGAATGCCAGGAAAAGTGATTATGGAATCATGTGAAATATTTTCCATTTATCACTTTTGGAAATATCACTGTTGTTTTATACT
>CAUYPK010045024.1:0-34427 GCA_963574355.1 Loris lydekkerianus
CCAATTCATAATTGCTAAGTCATGGAAGAAGCCCAAGTACCCATCGACCCACGAATGGACTAGCAAACTGTGGTACATGTATACCATGGAATACTATGCAGCCTTAAAGAAAGATGGAGACTTTACCTCTTTCATGTTTACATGGATGGAGCTGAAACACATTCTTCTTAGCAAAGTATCTCAGGAATGGGAGAAAAAGTATCCAATGTACTCAGCCCTATTATGAAGCTAAATTATAGCTTTCACATGAAGGCTATAACCCAACTATAACACAAGACTATGGGGAAAGGGCCAAGGAAGGGGAAGGGAGGGGGGAGGTTTTGGGGGTGGGAGGGTAATGGGTAGGGCCATATCTATTGTGCACCTTAGAATGTGTACAGGCGATTGCACTAATGTACACAGCTATGATTTAACAATAAAAAAAAGAATAGAAAATATATTCTAGTGAAATCAATCAAGAAGACTTTTTTTTAGTGGGAGAGTTACTATAATGCAATAAAATGCATATATATCTTTTAAAAGTAATTTGTTAAATCTTTGGCTGAATATAAAAGAGTTATTTTTAATCAACCTCTTAAATGCCACATATAGTCACCTTATAAATGTCACCAAGTATTTTTGCTATGTATGCAGGTAGCAGTTAAAATGTAATATAAACCTCAAATAATTGTAAGATTTTCCATATTTAACAATAAATGTCATTATTTGAAATAGATACTAGAGAAATTTTTGAAATACTATCTCATTAACTACCATTATTCTATAAAATTACGGTATTAGAAAAGCAGTTTACAATAATGATGAGAAGAGTGCATTGTGTGTGGTTCTGTAAATCTAATTTCATACTTTCATTGGTTAATCAGGATATGGAAAGGGTGAGAAAATTCCACCAAAAGGTAAGAAATAAGAAAACTGGATTTCACTTTGACAGTTAAACTCTAAATTCAACATAGTATATATAAGGTCAGAGGTATGTAATGGCATATTGTTTGAAGACAAAATTAGTCACAAATAAGAACTTGATATTAAATGGATTAATAAGTTAACTTTCTTAAATTAAAAAAATGTGCCTACTGGAATCAATTTTGTCAGATATATATACAAAGAAAAAGAAGAATTTGGCAGAATCATTCATCATTTTGCAAGGAAGAGATTGCCCTGAACCAATTACCTACCCTTCATATGCAATGAGCAAGTAAATCTATTGAGAAAATGGATAATTGGGGTTATTTTAGCCTGTGGTCACTTAATATTCAAATGATAGAAGTGCTCCTCGACTCTATTCCTTCATCTCAAACCCCCATTATGACCCTACACTCAACTAGCAATTTTCTGATCACTGTCTCCTTGTGCAGGTGGACTAAAGGAAATGTCCTGTGGCAGCTGTATTTCTATTGTAAGACAAGAAATTGGCATTGCAGCTTAATATGTCACTTTTGATTTTAATCAACATGAATCAGCCTTTTCTGATCCACTTGATACTATTGAACTGTGCCAAGAATTTTTCCTTATGACACATAAGACCAGGTTTCCATATCCTATGCCACAATTAAATGAACTTGGCAAATATCTTTTTGTAATGTCTCTCTTTGACAAATTTATGATCCTTTTCCATGTTATCTTCTGAGTCGAATGATAAATCCTATTGAGTGTATTGCAAATAATTACAAACTTCTAATTGTGTTCTCTAAATTTGAAAAAATCTTTGTAAATTTTCTAAGTCTCATTGCATTATACTCCACATTATAGACACAAAATGTTCTCTTGTATATCTCTTTCTTCCTCCAGGAGATTCACTTTTTTCTTTCTTTGATTTAAATATCTAATTTTATTGATGAAAAAATTTTAATATGAATAGATGTAAATACATTGTCACTTTTTCTAATTCCTTTTAATAGAACTCTACTTATTATGATACTAACATATCACTTAGGCATTTCTTTCCTACTATTCATTTCAAGATTTTACTTCATGCATCTGCATTCCAAAAGCACCTAAACATGGGAACTATCTGGGCCTCAATAATTGTCTCTGAATAACCTTTGAATTGGTTCTTAATCAAAAGCAGAAATGTCCCCATGTAGAGGATCAACCCTGTTAAATAGGACTGGATTTATAATGTCTTGACTTTAGTCCTATAGCACACGGAAATGGCTATTTTTGCTCTTTGCTAGTAATTTAAGACACTTCGATCCACAGATAGCAAAGTTAATGTTTAATAAGTCCTTAATGCATTTAGGCTTGTACCTCTGGATTCATGTTTTCTACTCCTCTTCCAGACCCACCAATAATTAAATGTGTAGTAAAAAATGATTAAATAACTAAGTCTTCACCTTATACGTTGGGATGGTTGTGAGTTATTTGTTTACATATTTATTCTACAAGCACTATATCCAATGCTGGGCACTAATAAATCAGTCTTTAAACTAATAACAGAAATAGAATATGTACCCAAAGAACAAGGCATTTTCTTTTAATTCAATTGAAATAATAGTGGAATATTTCTTTTGTGCTGAAGCATGTTAGACAGAGTGTGTTCAGAGCTGTAGGATAAAATGTTGAGGAAGAGATGATTCAGTGCAGACTTTATGCATGCAATTATAAATACATATACCAAATCTGGTGATAGGAAGGACGGAAAAGAATTAACTCCACCTTTCTAACAATCATGGAAGGGACGGTGGTGAAAGAAATTAGATATGGGGATAAACTTCCTAGAAACAGCTTGGATCTTACAGAATAACTAAATGGACAGCAAACAGTCCCATTTTAAACCACGGCAATAAAATATGGAAAGGCACAGAAGCAAACAAAGTGTTACTTTTTTATTCTGAGAATAGCATCCTATTGAGTGTCCTGATGGTGCACTTTTAATGGAGGACAGCCTCCGAAGATGTGACTGTAAAGATGGCTTAGAGTAGAATCATTCAGTTCAATCATTAGGAATTATCATTCAGTAACTACCATATGATAGTCACTCTGACCAGCATTCAAAAGATAGTGTCTATTTATTAAACTCTGAGACATTTTATTACTGTCTTTTGCTGTGTATGACATATAGATGTTACTTAGTGAATGTATGATTGAATAAGTAATGGTTCGTAACTTCTAAGAATTTTATGGTCAGATAAGTAAAATGGACATGGAAAAGAATCACAGTGCTGTGTGAGACACATACAAATCAAATAATTACAAGGTATATTAGAAAGCAAGAGAAAGTTTGCATTTTAATCAAGCTGGTAGTAGGTAAAAATAATTGGGTTCTGTATTGTAGGAATACTGTATTGTAGGGTACTTTGATGGGTTTTTAAATCAGAGTCCTAAGGTGATCATATTTGTGTTTTAACAAGAAAAGTTTTGTGGAGGGGGCATTTATATAAGTTAGGATGAGAGATTGGGGTGAGAAAATAATAGTCGAAAGGCTCTGGGAATAGTACAGATCACCGTTGCTCAGGGCCTGATATGAGTGGGTGGTGTTCAAGACAGAAATGAACAAACTAATCATGAAAACATAGAAGATACATTTAGCAAATTGGCCTATGGTACATTGGTGAATGGAAAATAAGCAGTTAGGAATGACTTCCAGTTTTCTAGAACAGTGTATAAAAATACTGTCAGGCTGCCTGGTTTTGAATTGTGATTCTATTTCTTACTAGCTCTGTGACTTAGACAACCATTGTATACCTTTGATTCATTATCTATACAGTAGAGATGGTGGAGATAAGTTTACCTACCCGATAGTACTGCTGTGGGAATTTAGTGATTTAATGTTCTTAGAGTTCTTTGTTCCAAGCTTGATCCATGAAGGCAGTACGGTATGACTTCTGGCTTATTATAGAACTCAAAAGTAGTGCTGAGGGTAGAAAATATATATTTTTGAAGTCATATCTATATATATGGAGGATGAAGTCATGGCAATACAGGGTGGCGGGGTGTCTCAAGAGGAATGTCAGGTGTGACAACACAAGCTGTCTGCAACATTATCCTTGCTCAGTGCATAGATAAATCAAGGAGAAAGGTTACTTTTTAAAGTATTCAGATAAATCAGAGACAGAAAGGGGACAGTGGAATCTCATAAGCTATGGAAGATGAGCGTGTCAAAAAGGACTGTTTGTCCACTCTTACCAAACACTTGGACAGGTGGCAAAGTAATTGAACTGGAAAGAGGGTGGTACGGTTTTGGTTTCCATTGGTAAAAACTGGTTCTAAAAAGTGAAAGTGAGGAAGAAGTCAAATTTTAGTTGGTTGACAAGGAGTGACATAATATGAAATAACTATCATTGGCAACTTTTTCAAGAAGTTTGACGATAAATAGAGGAAGAGAAATAAGATAATTTGGGAAAGAAGGAGGATCAATGATTTTTAGTATCTGCTGTTTATTTTTTATTTTTATGAACTTGAACTTTAAAGGCAGTGGAGATGAGTATGTTGTGTAGAGGAAGGAGAAAAGGATGACAATTAAAGAGTATAAAAATAAAGAAAATGTTAATGGTAAGGTTTCCATCTGAGGTGAAACATTAGAACGCTCAAAATTCAGGGCATCAACATTCAAGCAATTTCCCCTGATTTACACAACAAGAGATCTTCATATGTAGACTGTTTGACCTGGTAATAGGTCAAACAACATATGGACACAGGATGTCTCAACGGGACTACATAAAATGGGGTGAGGATAGGTTGGTGAATGGAATCGATAACACATGTAGAGAAGTCAGGGTATTTCAGTCAAAGAACATGGCAGGAATAAAACTAATAACTAAGTCCCATTTCCACTTGCCTGGGTCTTTTCATTATCAACAAGTATAATACAGGAAACATGGAGTAGTGACCAAGTGCACGAAAACCCAATCCAGAAAGAGATCAAACTCTGATTCTGCTTCTTATTACGTTTATGACCCTGGAAAGGTGTGTTCCTTGGCAAACACACTCTGAGACCTACATTTGTGGCCAAGAGGCACCAGTGTCTAAATAACACCAATGAGAAGTGAAGGAAACAGGACTGGAAAGAGAGGGAAGTTCAAAAGTAATATCTATACAGCAGAGGCCTCAACTGATTCCACTATGAGCAATGCTACAAAAGTTTTGAGATACACAAAAATTAAGAAATTTAAAATCATTTTTATTCACTATATTTTCTCAAAAGAATTGCCGTATCATTCCATGTGCTTTTACATTCTTGTAAACCATTGTTGAAAACACTCTTTCCACTCATTTTCTTTAAGTGCTGTACGCCCACCTCAAGGAAACATAGCTAGCTTCTTCAGGACTGAGAACCTTCTTATACACATGTGATTTTTTACTGTAGAAGACAGGACACAATCACGTGGGGATAGGTCAGGACTTCAGGGTGGATGAGTCGTAAGTTGAAACTTGGTGGACTCTAGGAACTGAATGGTGATGTTTGCTATGTGGGCAGATGTGTTGTCATGGTGCAAGATGGTCCCCCACAGTGCTGTCCTTGGCTGCCATTCTGGAAGCTTCCTGAAAACTTTTGGTAGGCATACCGTTGTGTACCACTGAGCAGTGACAGTCCTGAGGGACAGGTGCAACACAACCACTTTGGGAGAAGACAGTTGCCACCGTTTTCTTTCCAAAACTCTAGGGTCTTTTCATGGTGGCTTTTCATGGGTAAAAATTTAAAAAGCCATATTGTTGACTGACTCTTATTCTCTGCATCAAACTGGTAAATACACTTTCCTCACCAGTAAGGGTGAATTACTTGCATCAAATATGACCAGTATTTCTTCACATCATTCAACACAAATACGCTTTTGATCATCCATCAAAGTATGGTGCAACCATGGGGATGAAACTTTCCTGACTCGAAGATAATCGAACAGAGCTATGGACACTGCAGGTGATCGCATCTTTGGTGCCTCATCAACCTCGCTGGATTGTATTTGCCAACCATTTTGTACCCAGCGGTGATGTTTTCCTCGATCACTGAGGTCACCAGACACCCACTCCTCTCCTCATCTTTCAGTGAAGTTCAGCCTCTTTTATCTCGAAGCCACTGAAAAAAATGTTGCACAGAAAGGAATAAGTTCCCTGTGGAATAAGGAATAAAAGCCCATTGTGGACACACAAAGCTTTGAGACTCATTTTAACATCATAGAAAATTATCACATAAAAGTGCTTTCCAGCTCCATAGCTGACACCAACTAAGTGCCCCACAGATGGAAATAAATGCAGCCCTCCCAGCAACACCGATAAACCAAGCAAGTCAAAACTTGCATGCAGCCCTCCCAGCAATCGATAAACTGAGGAAGTCGAAACGTACATAGGAGAATCAGAAAACATGACAGTGTCAACTGTATTTCTTGCAAGTGAAATAATGTACCACAACACAGTCTGTCTTCAAACTTGTGTAGTGACCTTCATATGAACTGTGATGTTAGGATAGCCCTTTAGACCTGTCTTATCTTTAGTCAATGAGATCAGGCTTTTTGTCCACACATAGGATGAAGCTATACCCAAGGGAGGGAGCATTACCATGAGCAAGTTGACTCAGTTCATCTGTAGACAGTTCCCAAAGCAGAACCCATCTGATGACAGCCACAACTTACAGCACCTGGAGAAATGACTACAGATGTCCTAATGGGAAAATTGAGTTGTGTACTCTCTATGCTTAAAATGCTTAACTTCAAAAGTGCTTTCTTAACCCATCAATTAGGCAGAGGTAAATGATTCTGCTCAATATCCTATAATGTCCAGTAAAGCAACCACCTAGAGACCTTGATAACGTGCAGATTTCAAACCAAAAGGTCTGTAGCTAAACTTAGATCCTGCATTTGTAATCAATTCCTTAGTGGGGCACATAATCCCGGCCCTGGGACAGTTATGTGAGTGGAAAGATGTAAGAATTTTCATTGTGCACTTACTCTGAATTTGGCCTTTCTTGGCACTTGAAACGTGAGTAAAATAATCACGGTCTCTATCCTCAAGGAGATCAAGACTAACGGAGGATTAATAGTCTAATGTTATTCTAGATTTCTAGTATGAAAAGAAAAATATGTGACTATACCTTTATAATCCTGAAATTAGAAATATGGTTACACTTAACATTCTTAATATGAACTAAATTAATATTTAATTCTTATGGATTATATGCTAATCTAATCATTATGCAACCATCTTTCAAAGTACTAAGTCATTTATGTGTATAAATAAAATGGAAAGAAGATCTACATTTTATCTCTAGATCTTCATGTATGAAGGGAACACTTTTTGTTTATAATTTATAGTCTATTCATCAAATTATTTGAATTTACTCATAAAATTATTTCTGATTGTCTTTAATATTTTGTAGAAACCATGTACTTTGTTATAATAAAAATAATAGGTGTACATATTTGTAGAGAATTTTTTAAAACTTCAGAATATAATAACTGGTTATTGTGTCAGTTCAGATTTTTTTCTTAGAAGCACACACCAAAATAAAATTAAATGATAAAGAAATCTCATAGGGGAAAATCTTGTGAGATAAAATGGAGAGAGAGCTGAGAAAGGACTCCGAGTCATGAGACCATGACGCTGCAGGGGAATGAGAGAGGGAAGGAAGGGAGGGAGGAAAGTTATATTAATAGTTAGTGTGACAGAATCTCAGACTGATAAAACAAGTTATTTAAGGCAATTGTTGAGTCCTCAGGCTGCCTCTCCCAGGAATAGGCCTGCCTTGGCATCCCTGCCCAGCTCAGTCTCTGGCTGGAAGCAGCCTGAGGGTAGCTCATCAGCACAAGAACCCATATGAACTTCAGAGTGCAGCTGGCAGGCCCTCAGACAGTCATGCTCCCTGCAGGTGGAGATCTGAGGGACATCCTTCGGCCATCATTGTAGCCAGAATCTCTCTCTGCTGAGTCCTTGATCCCAGAGATTCGGAGAATGGTTCCATAAACCACAGGGTAAGCGAATGGATAGATTTTCTTGGTGGATAGATAGATAAGTGGGGGAAGAATATCAGACAGCCTTTGGCAAGCTGGAGGGGACCCTGGTGGGAAGCCCCGCCGGGCCTTCTGTCTTGGGGGTTAGCTTTACATACTGCCTTTCCTATCCTTAGGCAGGGGGCTATGGGGAGATGGAATATATGTCTGGAATGTGTCACAACCTTTTGGGGCCAAAAGCCTGTGGGCCAAAGTTAGTTTTAAACCACCATAGTTGGTTCTTCCTCCAGGGGAGCTCTTCTCTGCTCAGGAAGGGGAAGTAGAGTGTGTTCTCTGCTGGGAGAGGCAGCCCAGATGAGATACTTGTCAGGCTGGTTTTTATGAGTTTGTGTCCAGAGACTGTGACCTAAAAAGGGCCTGTTTGGGCCCAGAGCTGGGGGTCTGAACGTAGCCTACTCAGACCCAGAAAAATGAGGGCAGCCAGCCCTGAATAGGGGAACCCTGTGTCACCATGACCATATCAATTAGACAGTGTCTTCTGCAGAGGTAGAAGAACCCTGCTAAATTCCTGATATTTAAATTTGTTCCATGCAGCCATATACATGAAATGACAATGGATCCAAAGGTGCCGTCACCACATGTTTCCTGACATCTTGAAAATAACTCCAGTTTATCTTATTATGTGCATACACAAAAATACTAAATTTCAAACCTCAGTGTGCATGAACCTTCTGGAGGCTTTGCAGAGTAATAATTTGAGTAGTAACAATGGAAATGGTGAAGGACACATTTCAGTATACTCCAAGAAAGCTTCAACATGTAAATTTACCACTATAGCTACCTGTTATTGGAAGACATTCAAAGAGCTAGACAGCATATGAGCGAAGACCAAACGCCAGGGACAATGTAAAAATTAAAACGTTCCCCTTTTGTAGATGAAATCTTGGAACTTAGACACCATAGATATATTTTATCGTACCTTAGTCAATTTGCTTTGCAGTACTTATTACCTCCCTTTAGAGGAATTTCTATATTAAAAAAAAAAAATCCGTTCAGGATCACCAAAAGGTTTTCTTCCAGTCTCTTTGAATTTTCAGTCACTATGGTAATGTCAGTGGTGTGCTAATCCAACAAGATAAGCATGCTCCAATGTCATGAAGAGCTGATGATCATATAGGGACCAGAGAATAACTAATTTAGCAAAGTAACAAGGCCCACCTTAAAACTATTACAGCGGTTAAGCCTTGGCGGTGGGAAAGAGTTGCCTGGTACCCTATAGTCAAGAATGGGGTTGCTTTTCTGCAATCAAGACCTCCAACCAACCACAAGTCAGAAGCAATTTCTCAAACAGTGAATAGTTTGGAAAATGCATTCTGCATAGCAAATAAAAGAGTCAGCTTTATTTGTACATTAATGTGGAACCAAATTTTGGTTGTCACAATGCAAGTTATATCACAAAACTAATCTGTTCCATGAAAAGCGGGGTACTCACTGTTAGGGTCAATTTATTTCACAACAGCATAGTATTTCTAGAACTGTACAGTATGATAAATCTGGAGAAATGAACATAATTTCATTACTTTTACTTGAAATAAAGACATGTTTCATGAGAAAAGATATTTTATTTGCTAGTAAAATGTCTACATTGTGCCTTTTGCCTTTTGATTACTAATAGATTTAAAGAAAGCTTATTGTTTCATGGTATAGTTGAATAAAGCCGACTGAGAAGGACTTTGTTGGCTTTGTTCAACTATGAAAAAATAAGTAAGATAATAAAAAATAATAATAAATGTCCCAAGTTTTGGGGAGATAAAGAAAAACATAAACAACTTAGTTAAAAAATTGAATTTAGTTTATTAAAATTTCAAATGCAAAACATTATGCAAAGCTTTGAGAAAAAAGTAATAGTTTAGAATTTAAAAGAAAAAATTTATACTTCAGAAATTGCAATGTGATGTAAAAATGTACGCTATTATTAATAAGCAATATACTCCCAAAATTATTATCACAATGTAATTCATGACTTTTGGGATAAATTCAAACAATGCTTTGGGGCACTTGAAAACATCATCCTTAGAAAATCAGTGTGCAATATAGTATTTTAGAAAGCTACTTATATATTATTTTAAAAGAATCATGTGCAGTAGTTTTCTTTGTCATATGTAGAAGAGGAAATCTCACACACTTTTTAGTTGACCTTGGTGCTTTTACTGAAATCCTGAATGAATTTTAGAAAAAATATGGCATATAAAAGGACGCTTAAAGACTGAAAACTCTCATCTACCCAGAGGCAACCGAATTTTAAAACTGACTTCTTCAAATCTAAATGGCATTGAAGATATTGTACTCTTTTGAATTAAAATTCTTTTGTTGAAACTCTGTAACCTAAGAACCCCATTCAGACTTTTGAAAACATATTTAAACTTGGTAAGCAAAGCTAATGCTAATACAGAAGCTTGGCTGCTAGTTTATCCTTTCCCCCTCACTTTTAAGGAAAATACGAAACAAATTTTGCAAAAGAAAATAGCAGACGGCGCCCTTGAAGGCAAACATTCATTCCAATTTTACTAGATCTTCACTACAGTGTGCAAAATTCACTTCTGATGTTTTATGCTAAGCACATCTGTTGTTAGTCGCTGGAAGACAAGCATGCTCATTTTTTAGAAGTCTGTATAAATGGAGAAGAGCAGCATTATGCAGAGGCTTTTATAAGTATCGCTTAGAATAAAATCAGTGCTATTTAGTCCATGTAAGCATATTCAAGGAATTTTTTTTTCTCCAATCCTCAAAACAGATTTCTGTAAATTATTCAGTCCTAAGAGATTTGAGTCGCTCTTGTGGATTAAAAACAGAACACGTCACAGAACTTTGGATTCCAAATAATTAGATACCTGCAGGCTATAACAACATATGTAAATAATTAGATCAACCAAAATAAGAAAGAAGCAAATTCCAATATCTAGATTTCATTATTTATGACTGAATTTAACATAAAAAAGAGAGAATGAAATTTAACCCCCAAAAGGTGACAGTATTTGCTAAGAGAACCAACTCAAAAATGTGCCAGCTCTTCTTTGAAAATGTGTCACATGTGTGTGTGCCTGCCTGTGACTGCGCTCCTGCCAATGTATTTGTTTGCTCAAGATTGTCACAGCAAGGGGAATCATCCTCTTCTGTATTTGACTGTTTCTAAGCCTCTTCGAGAAGTTGCCATTTAAGTTTAGAACCCAAGAATTATAAGCAGCTGGACACCTGACAGGACTCAGGTATCATGGAGAGAAGACTTATTCCAGGCAGAGGAAAAATAACTTCCCAAGGTCAAGAAGCAGGGAAGTGGTTTGTACTAGCTCACTTAAAGAAATGAATAAAGGGCAGTGGACATTAGCTCTCAAAACACTTTACCCTAAAAGTAAGAAATTAATTTTACATTGTTACATAATACCCACCTAGAAACCCAGAACACAGACATACGTGTAACTTAAACAGGAATTTTATGAAACAGTGTTTATGTGTAATGCATGCTCTGCACTTTGATCTTCATTTCTATTACTTTCTTAATTTGTTCTCTCTCTGTCATATTAATATGAAGAGAAAAACAAAACCAAAATAGACAAGTATCAGCCACTCTGAGTAGGTTGTAATCTTAAAAGATAATGTCTCATGCATTAAGCACAACAGACGGTGTTCCAAGCGTCACAGGAAGTGATAGAATTCTTCTGTAATTGGAATGAATAGGTCATGGACTAATGACTATCAAGGATGTTTTTGATCTTGGTATTGTACAAGAACTCAATGAATACATTACATGTAGAAGTTCAGTTAAGTTATAAGCTATTTCCATATGTCTCTTACACTTCATAGATGTAGTTATGATAGGACTTTTCCACAGTAAATTGAAGCCACATTTCATTTCACTAATCATTGAGAAGAATTTAGATTTCTTTAGAATTAGAGCAATTATAATCTATACGCCTCCTCCCCCAGCAATTTTCTATTTAAAGTGAATCCAATTATACTTTTTTTTCTTTCTCTACTATTAATAAAGCCTCCTATGCATCATTATTCATAGCTTTAGGAAGTTACCACAAACTTGTGTTGAAGTTTGCACTTCTAATTATGTAAAACAATAACTTAGTCAATTCAGGGTCCTCAAAAAACCATGTCAAATTAGCCTACACCAAAGTCACACAGATTACATTTATCAAAGATTGCTCAAATACTCTGCAGAATGATATAACTGCTCCAATACTCCAATACACGTAACGTTATTTTCATTAACTGAACATCACAAAATACTTTTTTATTCAATTATTGGTGTATTTTAAGTTTATATTGTATTTAGATCTGAATCTTTTAAACCCATTCCATAATCAGGATTAATTCTAGTTTTTAAAATATATAATAGCTATTATTATAAATAATGGGACTAATAAAAATGTTTTAGTAATTCATAAAAGTACAAACATTTCATTTCAGTGCATTATGGATGGTTAACAACAATTGCTTACTGTTAATGTAGGAGCCCTGGTAAACGTGGTGGAAAAATTACTTTATCATGTGAATATTCACTTTCCATTTGCCTTTTCTACAATATAAGAAAAAAATATTTTGAGGACAGTATATATATTCTTTAATTTTTCTTTAGATAGATGAACATAAAAAATATTTTGAGGTTAGTATATATAAATCTTTTAATTTTTCTTTATATAGAGGAATATGAAAAATGGAGTCAATCTTTTTGATTTTGTTAAGGATGAGCATCATATATAATCTTCACAGTAGTTCTCATGTAAATATAGTTGATATGATACTTCTTTTGCACATAATACATCATGTATCCCATTAGTAGACTGAATTTAATAGGTCGATATATTAATAGATTGACAATGGGTCTAAATCCTCCCAGTTAAACATGCAGAATTTCTCAAATACTAACATCTTGGAATGTACAGTTTCATCTCTTAAAATCTATAACCAATATCAATACTATATGTATGATGTCCATAGATATATTAGCAATTGGTGACAATAATTATAGCATAATTCATGTTTATAATGTGAAACAAAAGCAAATACCACTAGTCAACAATTAGAAATTATGGCACAAATAAAATGAAATACCAACAATTTTAAAAAGCAAACTACAGAATAGTATTTATAAAATCAACATTTGTGGGGAGAAAACATATTTGTCTTTATATAAAAATTTAAACACAAGAATATTAAAAACTTATTATTTCTGAATAAATTATAAGTCCATAAAATCATTTAGAAGATATTCTGGATGATAAAAAAAAAAACAAAACTCAAATCCTGATGCAAATACACATTTGCAGAAAATACAACCAGATGAATCAGAAAGATAGATCATTCTGGAGTAAAACCAATGTAGTCTCTCTATTTATTTATTTATTTTTATCAAATCATAACTGTGTACACTGATGCATTTATGGGGTCCACTGTGCTGATTTGATATACAGTGTTCTTAATGTCTTTAAAACAAAAGCTAAGTCAAACAAAAAAAATGTTCTAGGAAAAGAAAATTGGTTAATTAAACCTCTTTGAGAAGTTGGTAAAACTAATTTATATACACACAAACATATACATACACAAATGCACATGCATACATGCTCATACACATATATAGTTAAAAGAGAGAGAGACTTGAGGGACATGCATACTACACAAATACATAAGACACCCATGAACCTGTATCGAGTGTGGTTATGCCAAGCCAGGATAGTTTGGGTAAGGTCAGACAACTCAGTGTAACCTGGTTTATTGTACCCTCAATGAATCCCCAACAATAAAAAATAAAGAAATGAAAAAAAAAAATAAAAAAATAAAATAAAATAAAATGTATGAAGATAAAAAAAAATGAGATGAATGTATAGTAACATCAAAAATAGTGATGGTTAATGAAAATTAGCAGGTTTAGTAAAATAATGTGGCAGTCTGTTTTCCTTTTGTGCATGTACATTATATATACACATGTAGAAAATCTAAGCAGAGTTAAAGGATATCAGGTTTTAAGACTAAAATTATCTGTATGATTATAATACAGAGTATACGTTTCCTTTTGTTTATTATTTCTTTTTACAAATAGAAAACGCTTAAACGTTATAATGACAAAGGGCTTCTTTTAATCTTTTTTTAAATTATTGTTTCTACTATACTAAAAAACACTTTAAAATAAAAAGCACAGTGCACCTTTTTGGTCATGCACCTGTAGAAACGTAGGGGTGTCTTTCACGTGATTCCAAATTCTCCTATTTCACAAGATGTGCTTATATGTTTTTATAAGTTCTCAAAACCTGAAAAGGAGTAACTATCAAAGTAGAATCAAACACCATGCACGTTTTCTGAGAGATTTACTTTCATTTTGCACAAGGGCAATGATTGTAGCACAGCTGTTCAGGCTTTTTTGATTCCCTTCTCCTTATTGATTCTCCTCCCTCTCAGATTACTTAAACTTTAATATGTGGGGGTGAAGACATGATTATTTTACACACATTGAGGTACTTTGTCTTGCTTTCCTGAGCTTCCTAATTTGTGAGTTTCATCTTCTCCCAAGGCTTAGGTCATACTGTTTGCCCTCATAAATATTTAAATAGGCACATTAATATTATTCACATGTATTTAATAACAGCCCTTCATAAAAGTGGAGTTGCTGCCACCTATAAAATCTAATTGACACCTTTTGAGGATATTGTTTTGAGAAGAGCTGTAAAGAACAAAGCAGCAGCTTGACAGCTGTAGTTCAAGGAACGTAACTTCATCCCAGCACAAGCCAGTGATTGCCACTGGAGCAATAGCATCCAGGCGGTTTCATTTTTATCTCTCTGATACCTTTCAAATACCTCTCTAGAGAAATGCCTTGAATCAAACACTTAGATTTCCAGGTGTAGTCTTATTAGAAGAATACTGTAGAGGTGGATAGCATTTCTTCAGGAAATAGTTTGAAAAAAATTATATTTTCAAGAAAATAGTTTAATGATTTTCCTTTTAAAAGTTTACTTCCGGGTGGCACCTGTGTCTCAGTGAGTAGGGCGCTGGCCCCATATACAGAGGGTGGTGGGTTCAAATCCAGCCCTGGCCGAACTGCAACAAATAAATAAACAAACAAACAAACAAACAAACAAAATTAGCTGAAATTTTGAAAAAAAAAAAGTTTACTTCCGACAACTTTAATTCCTCTTACATGGTGTCAACCTTTCACTATCTATCAAACATTCAGATTTAAAAGAAAATTTCTTTATTCATGCCTTCTGCTCTAAACTAAGAATAACAAGATTATAACAAGTCAGTTACAAAGTTGGATTACAATGGAAATGAAATTTATAGAATTGCCAAGATTATTTCTAATTGTTAAATGAAATTTCTGTGTAAAAACATTTATGGCACATGTGGGCGCCTCCTCATATTCCCCGGAAATATACCTCAGTGGTAGCCAAAATAGAGGAGTGAACTCACAAAAATAATTCACTTTCTCTCCATTAAAATAATAGGATTCACCATTACAGTACATGATAATTAGCCAAGACCACTGGCTGAAAGAAAACCCCTCTGTCTCCTTCTCTCTCCTTCTCCCCATGGCTGTGCTCTCTTCAGTGTGTGTTTTGCACCTGTAGCTGCTCCAGTATAGAGAAAGATGGAAAAAGCTATAAAAGTACCTAAAGAAGAGACAGAAAAGGTGGATGGAGATGGATTGTTTCTGTTTCGAATTAATAGAAAAACTAGTAGAGGCCCATTCCACCCACCTGTACTTATATCATTATTCCAATATGGAAATAATTTAAACTGTGTACACAGAGGAAAAAAGGAAAATAAAATAAACCAATTAAAATAATCCATCCCACTTTACTCACTTATAAATGTGGAAAGCAAAACCACACATCCATAGTATTACTGTCACCCTTCTCTTCCTGTCTGTTACTTCATTTGCCATCTGTGCTCTATTTTTTGCCTCCTTTTCTCTCTCTTAATTCATTACCTTATCTTTTTTTTGTTTGTTTTTTTCCAAATCGCCGACTCTATGAATGGTTGATCTGTTTCATGTTCCCAGACACAATATTCCTGCTCAATTTGATGGGCGACATACAGTTCGTGTATTCAAATATCAGGTCATGCACTGCTCCACACTTTTCCTTCTCAGGATCATTAGTCACAGTATGTGTTACACACCGTGCCCAGAATGCCCCAGCTGATAATGACAATTCTCAAAGAGAATTTTGAGTCTGTTTTTACTAACAAAGTATCAGTATCCCACACAGTTTTCCCCTTGTGATTATAGTCTTTCCAATGTATGAGTCTTAACATACAGACCACATTGATCTCCTTAGAATTCCCCAAGTGTGGTTTGGTAACCTGACAGTTTCTAGGTTAGTAGAAAAAGCTTTATTATATTTATTTATTTTTAAATTTTGGATTAATATGAGAGTACAAATGATAGGTGGATGTGGAGAGAGGGGAACATTTTTACACTGCTGGTAGGATTGAGAAACTGATATAGACTCTTGGGAAAAAAGTATGGAGAAAAAAAGTTTTATTTTTAAAGCTTGGGTTTAGCAATGAAAATTTTTAAATAGGTTAAAAATTCAAATATATTTTTTCAAGCTCATTCCACTTTAATTATGCACATCATCTACAAGATAACAAAGTATAAAAAAATTGAAGAAAGGAAGAAATTGTCATAATTAAGTCTCAGAACTAAATGCATGCTCTTTTATCGGTACAAATCATTCATTTTATAACAATAATTACATAAAACTTTAAGACATCCTCAGAGGGAATAATTTATCTTTATCTCAGCGTGACATTTAAGAAGTGTATATAAGATTAGCATAGAATTTTACGAAGAATGAACTAGACCCCGGGAATTTCAGCCATCCCAGTCCAGCAGCAATACAAGCGAATGAAAATGTCTTCAGAGGTCACCAGCCTCAGTCTTCATCCAGCTGCAAGCTAATTATATGAGGGAACCCCAAGTAGGAATCACCCAGCTATGTCTGTCATCACCAACTTTGTGAGTGACAAAAATACATGGTGTCTTAAACCAATAAAATTTTGAGGCGGTGTGTTGTGCAGTCTCAGATAAGTAGAGCAGCAATTATCACTTGAACAACCTTTACTAAAATTCCATTTGGTAATAGAACAGAAAAATTACAAAATTCATTAGAATGGACATTTTAATGCTTACATAAAACTTCAATGAATATAAATTTTCTAAATAGGTTGTAGATGGTATTAGTAAGGGTTACTTAAAAGCAAGGGAAGAATACTTTGATCCATTAAGTTTGAATAATGTGGAAGGAGGGCAAGGGATTAGTATGAAATGTTTATCCCAAATATTTGTCACCTGAGAAACCCCTTTTCAAAGGGTATTTGTGCTTTCAGTGCTATGTTTAAAAAATCCGCAAATACTGCTATTATTCTACGTCACACTGTGTCTCCACTCTGTATAATAAAGAATATCATGGCCCAGAGCGGTGGCACATGCCCGTAATCCTAGCATTCTGGGAGGCCGAGATGGGTGGATTGCCTGAGCTCAGGAGTTCGAGATCAGCCTGAAAAAGAGCAATATCCCATCTCTAAAAAAATAGCCGGGTGTTGTGGCAGGCGTCTGTAGTCCCAGCTATTTGGGAAGCTGAGGTAAGAAGATCGCTTGAGCCCAAGAGTTTGAAGTTGCTGTGAGCTATGACACTACAGCATTCTACCAAGGGTGACAAAGTGAGACTCTGTCTCAAAAACAAAACAAAACAAAAAAGAACAAAATAAAAATTAAAAGTATTACACTCTGAGTTGGGCACTGTTTAAAAGCTAGAGATAAGAAGATAAGGGGGCAAATACAAAGTCCTTGCATTTACGTATGCTACTTTTTTTTTTTTTTTTTTAGACAAAGTCTCACTATGTCACCCTCAGTAGAGTGCTAGGCATCATAGCTCATAGCAACCTCAAACTCTAGGGCTTAAGCGATTCTCTTGCCTCAGCCTCCCATGTAGCTGGGACTACAGGCGCCTGCCACAATGCCTCGCTATTTTTTTGTTGTTGTTATTGTTGCAGTTGTCATTGTTTTAGCTTGCCCTGGCAGGGTTCAAACCTACCAGCCTCAGTGTATGTGACTGGCGCCCTACCCACTAAGCTATGGACACCGCCCCAGGGATACTATTTTTAATCTAAGGTAAATTGAAAGTTTAAGCAGACTCACAAATATTAACAGTAATCCCAACATAAAATACATTCATAAACTTATGGAAGCCTTAAAACATGCTAATCCCTCGTGTTATAGCAGAAAATTGCATGTTATGTGTTCTTAGTTTGGCTCTATCACTAATATCTTCAGTGTCAATTTTACCTATCACACAGAAAATTAGACTAAATTATCTCCAACAATCCTCCACATCCAGGACTTTTTGGACAGCTAAAGGCCTACACAGGGTCTGCATGACTCATAGGTGTTGATGGTACTAAATATTCTTTTCTAGGGTGGCTGATGACAGGCAATAGCATTGACAATTACTTTTGCTTTCAATTCTTTCAAAAGAAAGCTTACTTTACAATTTATCACAACAAAAAGTAATTAATGTATCAGATGGGCCAATCTAAAAGACTATCAGTCATATGCTCTCTAAAGTCAGAAGAAGCATCAAGTTTTCCCTCCCACTATTCAACTCCCTTCTCATATATTTGACCTCAATTTTAACATAAATTAAAATGTTTTTGGAATTTTAATTGAGAATATTATCCCACATATTATCTTGATCTAGTTAGAAATTTTACCTCTATAACTAGAGAAAAGACTGAGTAAAGGTGAGACTGCTCACTGTATATTAGCCACAAAAATTGTCTATACAGGACCAATGTATGGATGGAAGTAAAAGTCATATTAAATGACCGTATGTGAAATTTTAAATATTAAAGTGTATGAAATGTTTTCTGTCTGTTTCTATACCAATAGAGTGTTTCTATACCAATAGAGTGTTGGCCCTTACAAATGTTTTGTAAGTTTTTATCCAGTAATTTTTTTTTCTCAAACGAAATCACCTTTAGAGCACAATTAAAATGTCCTTTTGATGATGTTTAATTTTAATTTTTGCTTAATGTTTGATGTTTAATTTTATGTGTCAACCTGACTAGATTACGAATATCTAGAAACCTGATAAAGCATTATTTTTGTGTCCATGAGGGAGAGATTAGCACGCCAGTGTGAGTGGACTGGAGGGAGAAGATCCCCCTTCAATGCGAGCAAAGACCATCTAATCTGCCCAGGGCCCAGAGAGAACAAAAACAGAGGAAAAGTGAATGTGTCTGCCTATCTCCAGGAACTGTGATATTCTCTTCCTCTCCTGCCCTTGGATGGGATAACTCCAAACTCCCCAGGCTTCAGATTCCAGGACTTACACCAACAGTCTGCCCCCAGGGTTCTCAGGCCTTTATCTTCCAATTGAGAGTTACATCATTGGCTTCCCTGATTCTGAGGCCTTTGGACTTTGCCTGAGCCATGCTACCCACATCCTAGGATCCTCAGCTTAAACATAGTCTTTCGTGGGACTTTTCAGTCTCTATAATCACATGAGTCAATGACCTTCTCAATCCCCTCTCATACATCTCCATAGTATGTATATATCCCACTGGTTTTATTTCTCTAGGAAACCCTAACTAATATACCTGCTATATATGTAATATATATAAAGCAGACTTTTTTTATTAATGTCCATCTTCCTTAGAAGATGTCTCTAATTTCTGGAATTTAGATACTCATAAATATAATTCTGATAGTATAAATACCTAAAGTATATTTGATAGTTCAATAGATGGACTATATTTTGAGAATTAGCTACATGTTTTCAATATTTACTGAGAATTTGGGGTTTTTAACTTGATGATGCAAATCTTTGAAACATTTCTTGAAGTGTAAAATGTGCATCATATAAAATATAAGGCAAATTAAGTTGATCTTTAACAATAACCAAACTTAGAACTAGTCACTTTCAATGTCACTTTCTTGTGTTCTGAGGTTGAACTAGGAAAAGTAATCATGTGTTCAAGGCGTATATATTTGTTATAATATGCTCTATTTGAATTTTTTCAAGTCCAAGTAAGTGTTTTCTATTCATTATATTAGCATGCTAATTCCAGCACATTCCAGTACAAAAAATTCAGCTTGGAATCCCTAAATTGTCACAAAATTAGAATTGGCATAATATTTGAAGGTACTCTTACCCAAACTTCCATCAGCAAAGGCCTCTCAATTGCATTGCACCTGAATCCCATCACTCACTTTTAAGGTATCCAGAAAGCCCCAGACCTGGGCCTCAACATCAGCACCCCCTCCCCGACCTATCCAAAGGCTTCAAGCTACACAGTTTCATATGTGCCAAGTGATAATCTAAACAATTTACCTTCAAAAAGATCAGGGATCCTCGACTAAGATTACTATCCATCTTATTTTAAAATAAAAAAAGTCTAAAAGATTTAATAAAATTAACACTGTATTCTTCTTAAATGGGCCTAAAATTAAGGCCCATTAAAATTAAGGATTAGAAGTTCTTTTAAAGGTATGAAAATGTCATCTTAGTAAACTTCTATTCTAAAATCCAAGGTATAGTATGAACAATGAACCAAGAAAAATAACAACTGTAAAAATAATACACCTTCATGTCTTTTACTCTCTTTTTCCTAGTGTTATATCTTCATTTATTCCACATTTTCCAATTTATCTCTTTTTTTTACTACCTAATTCAATCTGCTCTTATTCTGTATCTTCCACATCATCTCAGACACATGAGTGTAGATTACACACGTGATGAAACAACTCATCACGTCTAAATTGATAAAGCACCAGAGAATTTCCTTATCAATGAATGATCCAACAACCTTGGATCCACATGCAGATTATGTTGAGCCTGTTTGTTGATCTGTGGTGTTGCATATTGCAAAAATTATGCATGGACTCCCCCCCATGGACCCCCCCTCTTTTTTTTTTGCTAAACAGTTTTTGTTAATGTTTGGGTATTTAATGTGTGGCCCAAGACAACTCTTCTTTCTATGCACATCAGAGAAGGAAAAAGTTTGGACACTCCTCAAAGTAATTGCATGTCCCACTGTCCCATTTATTTTATGACAGCTTAAAAAGCAGAAGAATATGAAAATTCCATTTTGCTTTTCTTAATTAACAATTTTTTATTACTGTAATGTTATGATACTCTTGGGACAATTATCTGTTACTATTTCATGGTAACTACATTCACTGCAACATGAAAAAAAGCAAGAGTGTACAAAATAAGGAAAATTTCACAAATCAGGTCAGTATCATGATGTGGCAATGATTCTGAAATTTAAGTTTACACATTACCATGCTCTTAGGAAAACTCACATATGAAGATAAAATTAATTATAGGAACTTAAATTCCATTAATCCAGAGTAGTGCTTTAATAAGGTTATGCCCAGAAGAAAAGATACTCTACTGAGAAAAGTATTTATATTTGTGAGACTGACTGAGAAAAATAACACATGTATATTTCCTGAATTTTAAGCTGCCTTTGTTGCTTCTTTCTTATTGGTTTTGACATGTTTCTGTAGCTCCAGAAACACCAAATGTCCAGAAATGTTTAGTGTGATCACTCTCAAAATATCCTTGACAAGGAACTAAAGGTTTAGAAGGACCAAATAGTCATGTCATATACAACTTTTGTGTATGGAAATAGATGTAGAAAATGCACAACATTAATTTTAATTTAACAGAGTAGTATATAAATTAAAACAAAAATGCTTCATCTGACCATATTTAGTTTATCATTTATAACAAATGGCTTTCAGAATAGCCATATAATTTTCCCTCCTTATCAATATTATGTCCTTAATATTCTTATAAGCATTATATTGTTTAGTCAGTCTGTCCCTATTTTTTGTGTGATATTTTATCATGAACTGAATTATCAATCTCCTAATCACTTCCATGAATCCTGTACATCTTCTTCCCAATTTGTCAATACCAAGAAGAACAGGCTTCAGTAGTTTATGTGTGCTGTGACACAGCTTTCCTCAGTAGATTGTCACCCGCCCTGAACTCACAAACATCCTGCTAACACAGCATCAAATGCACTGAACTGATGATCGCTCTCTTCAGATATTACTGTGAAGAGGAATATAAGTAGCTACCTCTTACAATTGTACTTTCAAAATCCAACTTTAATCACTGACTTTTTTCAGGGTTTTTAGTTTTAAAAACTAACATTTTTTTTTTTCTGTCACTCCATGATATTTGTCCATTTGCTTCCCCTGATATTATATATAAAAGAAAAGAATATCACTTTTGTCTGGTTCATTTGGCATGCTATAACAAAAATGACATAATTCAGTGGCTTATGAATAAGAGGATTTATTTCTTGTAGCTCTGGAGGCTAGAAATTCAAGATCAAAGTGCCAAAACATTTGATGTTTATTAAGGGATACATTTCTGGTTCAAGTACTTTCTTGCTGTGTCTGCACATGGTGGGAGGTGCTAGGTAGGTCTCTGGGGTCTCTTACAAGTGCACACCCATCTCAATCATGACATGTTCTGCCTTCATACTCAAATCACCTTCCTAAGCCCCCTCCTTCTAATATCATTACTTTGGGGGTTAATGTACTTATTTTAACATATAAATTTTGGAAGGAACACAAATATTCAGGCCATAATAATTCTCTTGATAGGAAAGCAAAGATATTAATGTTAAATAAACTCCTGAAAGACATGCAATAGTTAAGATCAAACGTACTGCCTACTAATCTAGTTACTCACCAAATTTTGAGCATTTCAACATGTTCAATATCCTTTTATAAAACAAAGAATAAAACATTGCCATTCAGCATTTAATGTGTGAAATTTATTTTAGACTTAAAACTATCTTAACTCTCACAATAGATTATTAATTTATTAAAAGAAAAAAAATCAAATTTTTAAAGTTTTCATCCATAAAGCAAAATTGTGGCATCCATCAAGAGGAAAATATTACAGAAAAGATTTTTTATAATTTTAAATTTATGCAAAAGAAAGGTTTTCAATCCTGCACCTCACAGATTTCTCCTGTGCTCTTTTCTCTTAACAGTATGTTTCTCTCATTTTCTACCTACCATCATCTATCAAACTCTACTGATCCTCCAAGGTCAACCCAAATGCCACATTCCCTGTGAAGATTTATGCAATTCTAATCAGAATGAATGACTCCTGACTGTATGATTTGGCAGAACTTTGTTATGGTTTTATAGAAACTTGTTATTTTCCTCTATGAAAATACAAATTAAATTCTGTCAATATGGAGAAGATATCATTCTTTCTTATAGGGTGATAACAACTACTATGAATACTTAGTAATTCAACATATATGTTGTTATAATTACAGATTTAGGGAGAGTAGCAAGAGTTTAAATACACAGCCTAAGGATAGTGGGAAAACCCATTCTCAGAGCAATGGTTTTGGTGATCAGATGCCCTGAAGTCTTTCATACCAAAAGCTGGAATAAATTTGAGAATTAATATGAAGAAATCTCTGGATTTTTTGTTTGTCTCCAATAGACATATCTATTGGGCACGGTGATAACGAATCTGTCTCCAATTAAGACAGATTCGTTATCACCGTGCCCAAGAATAAGATTTGGAGCTGAATAAGTGATGAGGAAAATGCCATTTAGGGGCTAAAGGGGAAAAAAGCCTAATTATTAGCTTCTGATTTCAAAAGCATTGCCCACAGTGCAAACCAAAATATTGGAAAAACTATGTGAACCTACAAAAAATAGTCTTGTCCTGAAAACTTTATGTCAATGCTCAAGTCCTAAGATTATAAATCTTTGTTGAGTTAGGGAGAGAGGAGATTACCAAATAGTAAGGAAAAGAATCTGTTTTAAGCACAGAAGAGACTTCCTGCTTTCAAATGAAAACATTCTTTCAAGTTTGAAATAAAAATCCCAAGAATGGAAGAAAAAGTATCCAATGTACTCAGCCCTACTATGAAGCTAAACTATAGCTTTCACATGAAGGCTATAACCCAACTATACCACAAGACTATGAGGAAAGGACCAAGGAAGGGGGAGGGAAGGGGGAGGTTTGGATGGAGGGAGGGTGATGGGTTGGGCCACATCTATGGTGCATATTTTTATCTATAATAAAAAAAAAGAAAAAAAGAAAAATGTGAGGATGTGATAAGTAAAATCATACTGCTTCTGGCAGGAAACACGGGAGGAGGAACAGGTGTGGGTGGGGTGGAGGAGTACGGTAGATTCAAGTCTTCATCCTAAAGGGTGTGTAGGGTCCAGGAGATGTCAAACGGGGGGAGACGTGCCCAGTTGGACTGTGTCTGTAACAGGCTGTGAAAACACAAGCCAGAAAGTGTGAGGTGCTGTCCGTCACAACTCTTCCATGAATCCTTAATACGTGAAAAATGTACAGTAAATGTATGCAGCACTATTTGGAATTCATTTTTAATTACCTAAAAAAGTCATTATGATCATAAAAACTATAGGTAAGCATGAAAACTCAAAGACGAGGGGCAGTAAGTTAATAACTTGGTTTTGCTTAAAAATAATGCTTATAGAAAATTAGGATCAATTTGAAAGACACTTCAAGAGGACAAGGAGAAAACATCAAAACTACATGAAGTAGAAAAAAAGAACTAAAATGAACAAATCTATCCCCAGCAACAATAAAGCACAATAAAGCCTGTGACAATGTGGGCTTCCCTAAAAGCTGTCTTTCTCACTTAACTGAGGTCTGGGGTTCTCACTCCATAATATCCTGGTACATAACTAATGTTAAAGTAACATCAAGAAAAAGGTCAAAAGGTTTTATGTGTAATCCTTTGGGAAACAGAAAAATCTAGATTCGATGGTGTTCTAAATCAAAGATCTTTTGTGCCGTGAATGGAGCTGCAGTGTAATCAGTGAAGTCAACAAGACCATGAGTCGCCCCATGCTGTTGGGTTTCTTGCAGTTGTAACCATCAAGGTTGCCCCTTTCTTTTCAGGCAAGCAGAAATTGGGCCTAGATTGCAATTACACTAGTGGGGACTGCTTTGGAATGGGTGTGGTTCTTCTGCACTTTGAGGGCTAATTAAAGGGAAATTAGAATCAAAGTCTGATTTGAGGGCTGGGGTGGGTCCAGGAACTAGGAGAAGTTCTGAAGTGTCTAGTTCAAAGGTCATGGATGAAAAAAGCAAAAACCAGATTTGAAGCAAAAGATCACATCAGGGAGCTGCAGACAAGGTGGAGTGATGGGTTTGAGAGCAGAGACCAGAAAGATTCCCAGAAGCAATGGCCCCATTACAGGACTTTTCTAGGATAACCACAGCCAAGCATAAAATCAAGGAGTGAGGCAGAGCTCAGCTCTCTCTGCAAAGAAATGGGAGTTCATCCAATAAATACAAATGAAAGGATCCAAGTAGTTTACAAAGAATCTGGAGAGGCATTTGGAAAGACAAGAAGCAGGATGAATAAATACGTGTACATATCATATAATATAAATGCTATCCATATATTAAATGCATACATATATTTATTATATACATTAGGATATAAAATAGATTATGAGGAGTTGCCACTGTCCATTCTTTACCTCTGCTAATGAAGCGGAAAGGAGCTTAACTTTTTAAAAACAGCTTCCTTGAAGCATAATGGATATAAAAAGAACTGTACATCTTTAATGTGAACCATCTGATGAGTTTGGACATAGGCAAGCACCATGATGCCAACATCTCATTCAAGGTTATGGACACATCCACCACCTCCCGAAGTTTGCTCATGTCCTTTTGTTTAGTTTTGTTTTGGTGAGAGTACTTAACCTGAGATACACACACTTAACAGAGTTGGACCTGTCCAACACCATATGGTTAACTACAGGCAGGGTGTTGTGTGGCCCTCTACAATGTTTGTCCACCGTAACTGAAATTTTATACCCAATAGAAAGAAACGCCCCGTCCCTGGCAGCCACCACTGTATTGTTTGCTTCTATGAGTTGACTGTTATAGATACCTCATAGAGGTGGAATCCTACAACTGACAAAATAGACCAAAAATATGCAAAGAACTTGAATAAACATTTCTCCCAAGAAGACCTACAAATGGCCAGCAGTTACACGAAGGGGTGCTCAACCTCCTTCATTATTAGGAAAATGAAATGCAAGTCAAAATTACAATGAGATATTATCGCACGCCTGTTAGGATGGCTTTTATCAAAAACCAAAGACAATAAGTATTGGTGAGGATGTGGATAAATTAGAACCTTGTGCACTGTTGGTGGGGTTGTAAAGTGGGGCATCAGCCATGGAAAATGGTATGGAGTTTCCTCAAAAATTTAGGCATGGAAATACAATATGAGCTAGCAATTCCATGTCTGGGTATATACTTGAAAGAATTGAAATCAGGATACCCCTCCAAACTGTAAGTTTAGAGTCCTTCATTCTTTTTTCTTTTTCTATAGTCATTCCTCCATTTCTCTGGCAATCATTTGTTGAGTGTACACTGTGTATGTTCAAGCACTGTGGTAAATACACTTTATCCTTGCTAACAATTCAAGGACCCGAACAAATAAAATAGCTATAAATTAACACAAGTTTTGAAGGAAAATAAGTGGGGCAATCAGATAACTAGGTGAGATCTAGTTATGATTCAATAATTGAAGAATGCCTCTCTGAGGAACTAGCTCTGAAGCTGGAACCTGAAGGGTGAATAAGATTTAGATGAGGGAAATAAGCAGAAGGATGGTGTTTATTATCGACTGCTGTGTAACAAACAACCCCAAACCTTAGTGTCTTAAAACAAGAACTAGTTTTTTGTTATGGTCATGATAAAAATAAACATACTTTACGCTGTCACTCCTGCAGTGTATGATTAAAAAAAATCGTGAATGAGGGTGGTGCTGTGGCTCAAAGGAATGGGGCACCTGCCCCATGTGCTGGAGGTGGCAGGTTCAAACCCAGCCCTGGCCAAGAACTGCAAAAAAAAAAAAAAAAAAAAAAAAAAATCATGGATTAAATACCACCACGGGCTTTGAAAGATGGTTAGAAGCAAGGAGGATCCAGGAGAAACCCAGGACTCAGTGAACAACTCAGTGGTGAGTTTGTTGTACATTTTTGTTTTATCTCCTATATTTGCAGTTTGAATGTTGCCAGGGGAAAAATAACTTCTAGAAAACAGAACAGGAAAGAAAAACTTCTTAATTCACTTTATGACATAGGCATCATTTTGTTACCAAACCCTGACAAAATTAGTACAAGAAAAGAAAACTGTTGGACAGTATGTCTTATTAACATAAATAGAAAGGTTTTTTTAAAAAAATAGCAAATTAAATCTAGCAGTATAGGAGAAGAATTCTATATTATTGCCAAGAGGGGTGTGTCCCACATATACAAAGCTGGTTAAATATTCAAAAATGTGTCAATATAATTTACTGGATTAACTGATAAGAAAAAAATCACATGATAATATCAGTAGATGAAGAAAGATGTAATTTGGCAAAATTACACACCCATTCATGATTAGAAACTCTCAGAAATCCAGAAATGGAAGGGCATCAATAAACCCCTGCAGCTAATAGGATAGCTCGTACAGGAAGGAAGGAAGTGCTTTCCCCCCAAGATCATGAACTAGGGGAGATTTCCATCGTCTGCACTCCTATCTGACACTGTATTAGTGGTCCTAGCAAGTGCAATAAGGCAAGAAGAAGAAATAAAAGTAATTCGAATTATTTTTTATTTCCAGAATAAAACTGTACTTCACAGCTGACATTATTGTCTACATAAAATACTTTTCAAAATCTACAGAAAAAGCTGATAAGTGGATTTATTAAACTCACAAGCTACAAGAGCAACATCCGAAAATCAGTCACTTTTCTACACTCGAGCAAAGAATGAGTAGAAACTAAAATTTAAAAATATAACATTAATAATAGCTTTAAAAATTAAAATACTTAAATATAAATCTAATAAAACATATGCAGGACCTTAACCCACATCTCATATCTTAAAAAATTCACTCAACGTAGATCTAAACATGTAATGTAGAACTACAAAACTTTTGGAGGAAGACATAGGGGGAAATCTACATGACCTTGGACTAGGCAGAGTTTTTACGTGCTACACAAAGAGCACGATCCAATGAAAGATTGGACTTCGTCAAAATGTGAAGTTTTATTCTTCAAAGGATATTGCTAAAAGATGCAAAGATAAGCCACAGATTGAGAGCGAATATTGGCAAATCGCACATTTGATAAAGAACTTGTACTCATTATATAGAAAAAAGTTTTAAAAATCAACATTGAGAAAACAAATAATTGAATACAAGCATTGTAAAATGAGTTAAGCCAGTATTTCACCAAAAGTATATGCAGGGGGAAAATAAGTACGTGAAAAGATGCTCAACATCGTTAGTCATCAGGGTGATGCAGATAAGAACCCAGTGAGGTGCCGCTGCACGCCTATTAGAACGACTATAAGGTGATGAAAACGCTAAATGCTGACAGGGATGTGGGACCACTCTCAGGTATTAATAATGGTGCTGCAAAATGGTCCACCCATTCTGGCAGTTTCTGACAAAGTTAAATGTAGACCTTGACTCTACGACCCAGCAATTCCGCTTCTAGCCCAAATAAATGAAAACTTATTTTTAAAAAGAAATCTCTGTATGTATGATGTGTACATATTCAAAATCACCAAAAGCTGGAACCAATCCCAATTACACTTCTCTGGGTGGGCAATCCATGCAATGGAATACTCCCCCGCCCCAAGAGGTAACAATCGGACACGCAGCACGAATGGATCTCCTGTGTGTCACACCCGTCAGAGAAGCCAGTCTCAAAATGCCGAGCACTATGTGACTTCATTTATATGACACTTGGACAAAAGCAAAACTACAGGTTAGAGAGCAGATCAGTGGTTTCCAGGGTTGGGGGGTGTAGAATTCTCATTACTGGCGGTCAGTGCAAAAAAATATTTAGGGATGTTGGAGTTACTCTGACTCCATTTATCTTGGTGATTATAAGAATCCATGTATGTGCTGAAACCCATGTAACTGTAAACCAAAAATTAAAAAAATAAAAACTTTACTGTATGTAACAAAGAAGAGATCAATTTAAAATAGCAATAACCATCTTATTGCTTACAATTTTGTGATTCAGGCATTTGGCAGGGTTCAGCCAGGACGGCTTTTCTGCTCCCCATGGTGTCAGTTCAAATGAGGCTGGAAAATCAGAGCTGGCCTTGCAAACGTTTCTGGGTCTTGATGCTGGCTCTTAACCAAGGTGCTTGGTTCTTCTCACCTGACATCTCTTTCTTCCTGGTTTATTATCCTCCAGGTTTCTCTCTGCATCTGACCTCTCTAAGCAGAATGCAGCTGGGTTCTGAGAACTAAAGTGGAAGGTATCAGGCTGCTGAAGATCTGGTTTCAGAAGTTACAGAATATTAATTTCATTGCATTATATGTCAGAAGTCTTACCTAGTCTAAAGGGAGGAGAAATAACCTCTACTATTTCAAAGGAGGAGTAGCAGAATCTCACGACAACAGGGTGTGAACGAAAAGAGAACATGATTCACTGGCAGGGCGGATGAGCACGGGGAGCACAGTGAGTGTTCCGGACAGTGGGAGCAGCACATGCAAAGACTCGGAAAGCTGAAAAAAGAGGAACCCAAGGGAAGGCACCATGGCTGGTAATGAGTGGAAAGAAGTTTCCAGAGGGACGAGGTTGAAGAAAGTGGAGCAAGACCATGTGGGATGTGTGGGCTGTTGTTATGAGCTTGGTTTTATTCCAGGGGTTGTGGGAAGCCACCGAAGGATTTCAAACAGGGAAAATCTCACATAATCCATCTTTTCAAAGGTGATGCTCTTTGTGAATTCCAATATTCATTGATTAGCTGCCTGAAGAGAAACCCGCTATTTCCAGGGAGCCCAAACACAGAATAGATAAAATCTCATCCCATTGCAGCTCAAGGTAAAAAAATGCAGTCACATGTGTTCACACAGATGCCCTCTAACACCATTGGAGGGGCTCACACGTGTCAGCCAATTTAATTTAAAGGACAAATGGACATAGTAAATGTTAGCTGTAGTCTTTTCCAGTCCAGCGAGACCAAAAGTAAAATTTGAATGTCTCTTGGGAGAGATGAGCTTTTTCACCCACAAGTCAGTTTTTTGTTTTGTTTTGTTTTGTTTTTGAGACAGAGTCTCACTGTGTCCATCTCGGTAGAGTGCTGTGTCATCACAGCTCATAGCAACCTCAAACTCTTGGGCTTAAGTGATTCTCTTGCCTCAGCCTCCTGAGTAGGTGGGACTATAGGTGCCCACCACAACGCCTGGCTATGTTTTTGTTGCAGTTGTCATTGCTGTTTAGCAGGCCCGGACTGGGTTCAAACCCACCAGCCTCGGTATATGTGCCCAGTGCCCTAACCACTGAGCTACAGGTGCCGAGCCCACAAGTCAGATTTTTAAACCATTTACCACACTGTTGATTGCTTTTGAGACAAACTAGAAGGCAAGCCGCCTATCGACAGGGCAGCGACAAGCCTTAGAGGGCGTGCTGTGCGGGGCTGCGCCTTTCTCTGTAACTTCATGGTCAGGGAGAGGTTGCAGAGGATGACAGAGGAGCTGGTGACACACTGACTCCTGCAGAGTGGCACAAATGTGGGACTAAATACATGAGAGGACAGTACGGAAGTGGTCAGAACCACACTTGAGAGCGTGCTCGACAAATCCCCTGGAAAAAGTCAAACTCAGCATGGTTCCCTGAGCATTTATGATGTACTGAATATTGTCATAAACTCTGGGTCATAAGAAAGAAATATTAGTGCAACCTGGTATAGAGGACCGTACTCAGAAGTGGAGCATCAGGTGATGTGATTATGGCCTCGTTTTGGCCATTAACATGGTGTGGCAAGTTGAGTGTGCTGGTTTCCCCTCTGTGGATCACTGTTCCCTGATTGTGCATGTTGCTTCTCGCTGGGGGTCCCTTGCCCCTTCATTCCATGAGATGTGCCTCCCACCACTGAGCGTACAACATACAATTCATGGGGAATAAGACTTAGACCAGTGATTGTCACACACAGTGGTGTGCTGGGAAAAGATCTTAGTGTGCTAGGAAAATTGTAAAAGATCATTAATTATTTTCAAAAGAAGTTCAAAGCACAGTAAGTATATTTTTTTCCTCGCTTGTTTTTGATTAACATAATTTAAGTGTGCCACAGAAGTTTAACTATAGGTGCAAGTATGCCATGAAATTTAAAAATAAAAGGCTGATAGACACTGATTTAGAACAATAAATCTGAGGAGTCAGATTTAAGTTCAATTTAACTCTCTCAACATTTGTTGAAATTATTTTCATCTGAAAGTTTTGTTGAACTTTGCAATTGGAGAGTGGATTAAAATACCCAGAGGCTCACTTCTATCTCATTTGTATTGACTAAACTGGAATTATTGTGCTTTTCATTGTAAATTAAAATCCATCTCATTGTAAATTAATTCCATTTTTGAGAAAGATCATACTGTGTATGATTTTGGGGAGTAGAGAAAGGGGTGTGTGTATTGAATTAGATTTCCACTTGCAAACACTAGTTATTTAGTGTGGAATAACTCAAAACACTTTCTTTATTTAAAAAATAATTGTTTGCTAAAAGGTGAATGAAACTCAGCTAGAAGTGCAGTAGGGGGTAAAATCGATCAGTGTCTCTCTTCTCCCCAACCCCCATCACCAGCACCGTGAGCATGAAGGATATAGGGGTCTTTTTCTTTTGTACCTTTTGGCTCACATTTTCTCAGGTCTCTCTTGGAGCCGTGACGGAATTTAAAGTGAAGCCTATTTCAAGTCTATTTGTTCAGTGACCTGGAGATGTCGTCGTTATCTTATTTAAAGTTGTATCTGTTTCTACTGCACCTGCAGTGGTCCTGGTTCTAGCGTTAGGTTTGAAAATAAGAAAAGGTTTGGAGTTGGAATTCACCTACCAATATTTAATTATATTAACTATATTCCTGGACCAGTGTGAGGATCCGGCAAAATGTAATGAGTAAAACGGACGTGGTCCTCAACCTTAAGTATGCCACATTCCAACGAGGGAGATGAAGAGTGAGTAAATACAAGTATGATGAGGCAGAAACAGAGCTGGGCCTGTTTCACTGAGGAAGCTGCCCTGGGACTGAGTATGGGGTGAGGGCAGTGAGAAGAGCCTCATGGGACCCCAGTCCTGAGGTGCAGGAAAGAGCCTGGCTGCACTTTGGTCCCTAGGAGCCAACCTCTAAAGCAGGGTCCTCAAACTGCGGCCCGAAGGCGCATGAGGCGGTATGATTGTATTTGTTCCCATTTTGTTTTCTTACTTCAAAATAAGATATGTGCAGTGTGCATAGGAATTTGTTCATAGTTTTGTTTTTTTTTTTAAAACTATAGTCCGGCCCTCCAATGGTCTGAGGGACAGTGAACTGGCTCCCTGTTTAAAAAGTTTGAGGACCCCTGCAAGCCTTGAACTTTCCGAGTGATGGGAGGGAGTGTTCTTGTTATTCAGGGCCCCATGCCTGAGTTAGGGCTCATGAGATGACTTAGAACAGGGCCTGGCCACTCTGGAAGGACCAGCCGTGTATCAGAACATCAGGGTGTGGCCAGTTTGATGTCAGTGGGATCTGAGGGAAGAGTCTTAAAGACTGGGTTCAATCATGTGCTAATGACTCAATCAATTATGTTCACACAGTGAAACCCCAATAAAAACTATGAACCTGTGTGGCTCGAGGGAGCGTCCTGGCCACTGTCATCCCTCATGTAATTTAGACTCCTGAGGACATGGAGGCTGAGCCTCAGGGACCCTCCCAGCCCCCTGCTTGTGTGTTGTTTAGCATCAGTCCTGATTTGTGTTATTCATATCAAACTGGAATTGTAAGTACAGTGCTGTCCCGAGTTCTGTGAATTATTCAGGTGAGTTATTGAATCTGAGGGGTTATTAGTAACACCAGAATATGCAGCCAGTTACTCAGAAGTGCAGGTGGCCCCAGAGTCCCAGAGCTTGTGGCTGGTGTCTGAGCTGAGGGGAATCAGTGGAGGGCTGTGCTCTTAACCAGCGAAATCCAACCCAATTAGAGGTAGTGAAGTGTCAGAATTGCACTGTGAGGCAAATAATGGGAAAATCAGTTAGATTGACTGAGCCGGACAAGGAAGGCCTGGAAGTCAGGCATTAGACCTAGAAAGGGAGCTTGGTGATTAATAAAATAATAGTTTAAATTTATTAAGTACTCGCAGTGGGGTTAGGCTTATTCTTGCACATATTCTTCTTCCATGCTGTGATGTAAGAAGCACTATCACTTTTTAAGTGAGTACTAAAAACAGAACCGGAGCACAGAAACAGGCATAATCTCTGGACTCCGCTAGTTTGAGACGTGTCATCCTTGGGCTATTGATGCAGGAAAAGCTGTAACTTTGCAAGACCTTGGTTTCCTCATCAGTATAAGGGGGACCCTTCAATCGCTAAGATTTTAGGATTCTGTATTGGTCTGTATTTCTATTTTACAGAAAAATAGTCACCTTATACAAGTCGTCTCTGAGAGCAAATTCAACTTTGGATGTCCGTTGTGTTTTCAGCAAACACTTACTAAACATTTGCCATGTGCTATGGACTAAAAGTTGTGCTTCACAGTGGCTCGGAGAAGCAGGTGGGTGTGTTTTCTTTCTATTAGTTGTTACCACAGCACCTGCAACATAGGGGGAAATTTCAATTTTATTTCAAATGAGATTATGTTAAATGAGCAACCTGCAGGGAAGAGGATGGACAGATCACAGAAAGGTACAGACTGCACGTGGACGGAAGAGGCTGGGAACGCGTGCCGGATGTGCAGACAGGTAAGAGTCAGCCCATTTATAGCCTTAGGGCATGATCTTGTGCAGCAAGTCTCCAAAGTAGTATATGTGTGGATTTTGGACCTGAGTAGCAAGGAGCATTACCCCTCTTCATGGCCCCTCCCGTGATGATACCAGGAACAACATGCCTGGCTCACACCCTAGCATGAGAGGAGACTTTCAGATTTGGACTAGAGAATTCAAGCAGAGGAAGAGATGAAACTGGCTGGGCACAGTGACATTGAACATGAATGAAGATCATACCAATGTCTCAAGGCTTGGTAGACTCCAGGACATGCAGATTCTATCCTAGACTTTTATTTATTTCTTTTTTTCTTTCTTTTTTTTTTTTTTGAAAAAAAAAAATTTTTTTTTTATTATAGATAAAAATATGCACCATAGATGTGGTCCAACCCATTATCCTCCCTCCACCCAAACCACCCCCCTCTCTTCCCCTTCCTTGGTCCTCCCCATAGTCTTGTGGTATAGTTGGGTTATAGCCTTCATGTGAAAGCTATAGTTTAGCTTCATATTGGATACTTTGGATACATTGGATACTTTTTCTTCAATTCCTGGGATACTTTGCTAAGGAGAATATGTTCCAGCTCCATCCATGTAAACATGAAAGAGGTAAAGTCTCCATCTTTCTTTAAGGCTGCATAGTATTCCATGGTATACATGTACAACAATTTGCTAGTCCATTCGTGGGTCGATGGG
>CAUYPK010045025.1:0-42849 GCA_963574355.1 Loris lydekkerianus
CCCTCAAGCAGACGGCAGAAGACGATTGGAGACTACGTGCATTTGATTAGGTGCACGCGCATGGAATCAAATAACCTGTATGACCTGAGTATAAGCCGAGTTCGGGTTTTTCGGCACAAATTTTCAGCACAAAAACTCGGCTTATGCTCGAGTATATACAGTAATTGAAATCTCATTATATTGAGTATTACCTTTAACAAATATGAAGTGTCCATTCTTATCCTTCCTTATTTTGGTTGGATTAAAGCCTATTGCGTCTGTGAATAAAATTGCAATGCCTGTTTTTTTCTGCTTTCCATTTGCCTGGAGTACAGATGACCATCCCTTCACCTTGAGTCTAAATTTGTCTTTTAATGTAAGATGCGATTCTGGTATGCAGCAGATACCTGGCTTAAGTTTTTCTATCCTGTCAGCCAACCTGTGCCTCTTTAGAGGACAATTTAAACCATTCACATTAATTGAGAATATTGATAAGCCTTTTGAGGGTCTGGTGGACATTTTTAATCCTTTTGCAACTGTGGAAGTTGGAATTTGATCAAAATTTTCTGTTTGTTTACTTTTGTGGTGGAGGATTACGCTGGTGGAGGATTACGCTGGTGGAGGACTACACTGGATAGGTCTGAGAATATCCTGGAGAGCTGGTTTAGTTATGGCACATTTCTTCAACATGTGAATGTCATTAAAGTATTTAATTTCTCCGTTATAAATGAAATTCAGTTTAGCTGGGTACAGGATCCTGGGTTGAAAGTTATTTTGTTTTAGGAGATTAAAAGTTGATGACCATCCTCTTCTAGCTTGAAAGGTTTCAGCAGAGAGATCTGCAGTTATTCTAATATTCTCACCCTTATAGGTGATAGTTTTCTTTCATCTGGCTGCTTTTAGAATTTTCTCCTTCATATTAACTTTAGTGAAGTTGATTATGATGTGTCTGGGGGATATCTTATTTGGGTTGAGTCGTGCTGGAGTTCTGAAACTGTCTTCTCTCTGAATTTCAGAATCTCTTAGCATGTCTGGAAAGTTCTCCTTCTAAATCTCATGGAGAAGAGACTTCGTGCCTTGTGAAGCCACTTCATCACTTTTGGGGATTCCTATAAGACGAATATTAGTTTTCTTCTAATTATCCCAGAAGTCTCTGAGAGAGTGATCTATTTTTCCCCCTCCATTTCTCTTCCTCTTTGACAATTTGGGAGCGTTTGAAAACTTTGTCTTCAATGTCAGAAATTCTTTCTTGTGCTTGCTCCATTCTGTTACTGAGGGATTCTACTGTGTTTCTCAGATCTTTGAGGGCTGCAAATTCTTGTTTCAATGTGTCAAAATCTTTGGTCATTTAGGCTTTGAATTCGTTGAATTCTTGAGATATCTTTTGGGTTACTGCTTGGAATTCTAATTCAATCTTATTTGCTATCCAGATTCTGAATTCGATTTCTGACATCTCAGCTATTTGTTTGTACATGGGATCTTGTGCTGTCTCTGACCCATTGGTCCTTGGTGGAGTTGATCTACTCTAACTATTCATATTGCCAGAGTTTTTCTGTTGATTTCACCTCATGATTATTTTCCACCATTGCCTCTGGCCATCCTCAGAGTTGGGGAGGTGTTTCTCGAAGATTAAACCCCAGCGGGATCACTCTATTGTTGTTGGATCTTTGTAGGGAGTGGCCCTGTGTAGTTCTTCTGGGGCTGCCCCAGCCAGGAAGTTCTGGTTGTGGAAGTAGCTCCGGAGTGTGACACACCCAGATCCAGCAACAGGGTGGGAGGTGGTACGCATAGTTCTGGGAGTTCCTAGCGCCCAGTGACTTTGACACAGAGACCCCAATTCTCCACCAGTCTCTGGCCAGGAGAAGGGCTCTGCGCTGAGGCAGGGAGGGCTCCGGAGGGCATGTGGCTACAGAGTCCCTGGCGAGACGAGTGGGTTGGTGTGGTGGCAGGGAGGTTACAGGAGGGAGGACGCAGGTTTGCATGGCTCCTGCAGTTCCTGGTCAGGGCATGCAGAGGCTTGGCGGGTGCAGGTCGCGGTGCAGCTTTTATGGCGATCTGGGTGGCGCCAAGCCCTGGAGTTTGAGGTTGCTATGAGCTGTGATGCCACGGCACTTTACCCAGGGCCACAGCCCAAGGCTCCAGTGTGCCAAATCCAGTCTCACTCTGCCCCTGAGGGTTAATGCTATGAGGCAGCTCAGTCCTCACCTTTAGGCTGCCCAGTCACTAGGTTACTAGCTCACGCCCTATCCTTGCTCTGTGACCCTGAGGGCAAAGCTTGCCAGGGAAGTTCTCTCACAATGGCTCCCTGCGGCCCCCAGCCGAACACTATTAGCTTCATCCAGCTCAGCAGCTCAGTCTGGGACCTTAGATAATGCCCAAAGTTCTCCGCACTCCTGGTCAAGCTCTCCCCAAAGGCAGTTCAACTGAGTGCCAAGTCCAAAAGCACCAAAACTGTTCACAGGTAAGGCCTTACTGGTTTGCAGACTCACTGCTGCTTGTACAAATGGCTGGCGGTGGGATTAGGTCAATGGGACACATGCAACCACTTGCCAGTTTTCCACTGTTTTTGTCCTCCACTTGGGGTCCAGAAGCCCTTGCTGACTCCCTATATCCTCAAAGGGATGATTATAGGCAGATCCCACTAGCCAGAGATGTCTGGAGTCTTATCTCCCTAGACTCACGATGCCCTATTGCAGGGAGGGTGTTACTTGGCTGCCATCTTGGATTGTCTTACCTAATTAAATTATTTTTGAAAGACGTTCAAAGCACAGTAATTATATTCTTTTTTTTACTCTTTTTTTTTTTTTTTTTTTTTTTTTTTAAAAAAAATAATTTAAGTGTGCCATGGAAGTTTAACTATATGTTCAGGTGTGCCGTGAGATTAAAAAAAAAAAAAAAAAAAAAGGTTTAAAAGCAATGAACTGGACCCTCTGTCTTACAGAATTATAAGGCAAGACAAGGATGTGAGCTTGATCTATCATTTAAAAATTTTAGCAGCCCCATTTATTAGGTATAATTATCTTACTATATTTTATCTGACATAGAATACATAACATGCTATCATGTTAACATGTAGTCAACATAAGAAATTTTTAATGGGTTTTTATGCATTTTTTATACTGTGTTTAAAATCTGATATGTCTTATCTTTGTCAGTTTGAACTCATCACATTCCCAGTACTCAGTAGCCACCCAGGGCTAAAGGCTATGGTCTTGGCTGCACATAACCTGGAGTTATTATGCCTAAAAAGTGTGTGGAAATAATGGGCTGCAGAGAAAGTAGAAAGGAAAAGAGGAGAAAGAACAAGAAATACAGGGAAATTTTGGCCAAGGAAGAATTCTAAGGATATGGGAGTAACTCTGATGTCTAAAAATAGGTGAGTTTAGAATGAATAGTGCCTGTCAAAAATACCCCAGAAGGGCCTGCTCTCTTATCTGAAGCTTCCTTTTTCCTTGTCAGTGGTTCATGTCTCAGCAGCCTTTGGATATGGCCTGTTAGCTAAGTACAGACCCTTTTCCCCTTCACACGTGCTGACCATCCATTCACTCCATCTTTCCCTGTGTTTGCCCAAAGACCTTAATACAGTCAGAGCAGGCCCAAAATATCTCTGGGAACTTACAGCCACTTACTCTGGCAAAGAAAATAAATGTGTTTGGTCTGATGCGACTTTTGATTAACAAACCCATGTGGTTTCCCATTGATCATTACTAATTTTTTTGTGTAAATGTGTACATCTTTCTGTAAGCAGATTTGTTATGGTCATAAAAAATATTTTATCCTAATATCATGGGATAGCATATCTCTAAAATCTTTAAACACACAGCTGCTGCAGGTGGTTCCTGAATGCAATGGTGTCTTCAACATATCAGTGTGTATTTGGGAGCATAGATGAAACATTAACCAGCCTCTGATACCAAGTCCTGGGATGTCTTGTCCACAGGGATATCCAGAGGTTCTATTCCAGGAAACACAGTGAACACTCACAGATCTTATGTTAAATGAGTATATTATAAAATGTATGAGCTTCCTATGATTGCTGTAACAAATTGCCACAAACTTGGTAGCTTAAGACAATACAAATCTATTTCTTTGCATTCCTGGAGGCCAGAGGTCCAAAGTTGGTGACAGTCTGAGCTCCCTGCAGAGGCTCCAGGAGAGGATCCTCACTGTCTCTTCCTGCTCTGAGTACTGCCGGCGTTCCCTGATGTGGGGTTGCATTACCCCCACCTGCCTTCCGTTCACAACACCGCCTCCTCTCTGGCTGTGTTTCTGTCTTCTGTCTAACTGAGACCTCCCTCTGGCTCTCTCTTGGCACAGCAGGAGAATCTAAGAAAATCACCTTCTATTAGTTTTCTATGGCTAGAATCACAAAATAGCACAATCTCAGTAGCTTACAACAGAAATTTCTTGTCTCAGTTCTGGAGCTAGAAGTCAAGGTCTGGCTGTGAGGGAGACGCTGTTCCAGCAATCTTTGAAGTTACGTGGCCTGTGAACACATCACCCCAGCATCTGCCTTGTGTTCACTAGACAGTCTCCTATGCACATGTCTTTCCCCCAAATTCCTTCCTTTCATTAAGGACCCTTTCCTTTTTATAAAGTCATAAAGTCATATCCAACTAGGTGCACACATTACTCCAGAATAACCTCATCTTAACTAATTACATCTTTGAGGACCCTATTTCCAAGTAAGCTCATATTCTGAGATACTGGGACCTCAACATATGAATTTTTTTTTTTTTTTTCTTTTTGCCTTTGTTTCAGTCAAATTTATCTAAAAGATAGAGCTTTTCATCAAGGGATTTGAAAGCAAGGAAGTCTTATTCCGTACACTTGTGTTAAAATTTTTCCTTTTCTTTCCAAATATCAATAGCTTAAGACAAAAACAACATAAGGAAAACCCAGTTCACACTCAGCAGATAGGTCTGGCTGGACATCACTTTAGCAGAGAGTAAATGTTAACAGGAGCAAGGAGAAACTTTGTTAAAATGTGGCTTCTCTGACTCCATCACACACAGCTGATGTGTGTGTATGTTTTATTTGCCTTCTCATGCAACAATTTGTTTCACTTTGTTCACTTCAGCAGCTCTGACTTCTTCACTCTGCCTTTGCTATTCCATTTTCCACGTCGGAGAGAATCCTCCCATCTCTTTGCTCTTTCAACATGCCACATTAATCTTGGAGCAGTCTTAGGTGAGCTTGCTTCCTGCTTGAGATGCTGATGTGATCATCGTATTTCTGATCTATTCCATGTGTCTCCATCTACTTGGGGTCCTCTTCTGTCCCCCAAGGCTCCCCAGCTGATAACATGGCACAGCAGGGATTCAAACCCAGGTTACCCGGCTCCCCAGAGTTCACTCCTACATACTCTATGATGTCACCTCTTCCCTAGGATAATTTGTCCAAGTTGGAGATCTACTGGTTCCTTTTCAATGACACTGGCATTTCAGAAAGTTGCAGGAAATCAGGCAAAACAAAATAAGGCCACCTGAGGGAAACCCACAATGGGCTTTCCTAAAAGACTTATTTGAGCTCCATACCACTGATCAAAGGGGCTGGAGGGTGAGCCAGGCCAGGATCCCCGTCTGTGGGGAGTTTTGGAGACTGTGGGGTCTTGTTGCTTTTTGCCTCATCCTCTGATCTCCCCTCTCCACTCAACATGTGAATTTTGATGGGATACAATTCAACCCGTGACACTCTTCATCTCAGAATCTTAATCACATCTGCAAAGGCTCTGGACTGTAGAAGTAAGACTAGATATTTTTGAGGGTTCATTATTCAGTCTACTAAAAACAGCACAGAATTTCTCAAGGAAACTTGTAAAAAGAGGAGGAGGAAAGGCAGGGTACAAAGTCAGTTTGAACGGATTCTTTACCCATCACTGGTCCTTGGAGTCTAACTCACCAAACCCCTAAATCTTTTGTTCTTCACTCCCTGCTTTCATGGTGCACACTATTCAAGACCCAGACTACACACAGAGTCATAACCGTTGCATTGGGGTCACCATTTGAGTGAGAGAACCTCGATAAAACCTGGTGTGGCCTCACACTCCACTAACGAAGGATTCTGTGAGCCCCGCTATGAGGTATGTTCTAGAAAATGTGAGAAAGGCTCGATTTTGTGACATCCAGCACTTTTTCATCAGAGGGAGTGGAAGGGGAGGAGGAAGAGGCTTCCTTATGTTTCATTATCTGATTTCAGTTGCCCCAAGAGTGCCAGCTTCATGACTGGGAGCCCCATCTCATGGACCACAGACCTGCAAAAAAAACATGTATCTCTCATTCTAGATTCATCTCCGTCATCATGATGTGGCCTTCACCTACTCTCTTGTGAGGACAACCTTATTCTCTGCTGATCGACACCTCTAAGGACACTTACTTGCAGAGTGTGCCTGATAGACTGTGAACTGTCACCACCCTGCAGGCATGCACCCCAAACCAAGTATATTATCCACCCCACCCCTGGCCTGGGGTGTTTCCTTGCAGCTCTGAGCCTCACAGTGTTGCAAGACATGATAATAACACTCAAGACTAGAAAGGCCAGAGCCAAAGATAAGAGCAAGTTTGCAGGGGAAAAAAAGGAAAAGAAAACTTTAAATGGGCTCAGTTTGAGGTGAGAAATTTGGATGAGATGACTTCCTTCGTGCCCAATTCCAAAATGCCACAATTACCTAAAGGTTGTTGGAGATACACATATTCCTGGTTATCCTAAAAGTCACCCATAAAGTCACATACATAGGGAAAGGGGACATTATGGCTAACTGTACCTTTATTTACAAAATATTCATTATAAAATTTTATAGAGGTGGCTAAAATGTAGGAAATTTTTTGTAATGTTAAATAAAATTTTGTGATGGATATTTTGCAAATAGAGGTACAGTTAGCGATAATGTCCCATTTTCCTTATGTACGGTGACTTGATACATATTTTGGGACACTGTGTGGAGGCGTGTGTGTTTGTGTGTGGGGGGTGTCTGCACATGTGCAGTGAGTGAACAGAGGGAGGAGGGACAGAGGTCAAGCACCTGGGTATCTCCACGGTATGTCAAACTTGCCTATGGGTTGTGCAGTAGAGGGTTAATTCAGCAGGCTCAGGGCGCTCACACCGTGTAGATGCTAAAGAAATGACTGGCTCTTGACTGGCTTCTGGGAGACAAACTGTGAGCCCTTGGAATATCCTGCCTAGTAAGAATCTCCACATGCTTTGGACCTTGGACTATGCTAGATAGTTTATGATAGCAATGTGATTTTGTTTTTGTTTTTTCAAGACAGAGTCTCACTCTATCACCCTAGGTAGAATGCCCTTGGTGTTAGCTCAGCTCACAGCAGCCTCAACCTCCTGTACTCCAGTGATCCTCCTGCCTCAGCCTCCCGAGTAGCTGAGACTACAGGTATCTGCCATCATGCTAGGCAAACTTTTTATTTTTAATAAAGACAGAGTCTTGTTCTTGCTCTGGCTGGTGTTGAACTCCTGACCTCAAGGGATACCCTGATTTGGCCTCCCAAAGTGCTAGGATTATAGGTGTGAGCCACCATGCCCAGCAACAGTGTGACTTTTGATAAGCCATGTTTTTAGTCATTTGGGCACATTGCATCAGTTCTACCCTTGGAGGGACTGGAGACCACGGAGTCTATGTTAGTCACTATGTGTTCCATGCCTGCATAACTAACTCCAATAAAAAACTCTGGGCCCAACACTGTCCTGGTTGGTAATAATTTGCACTCATCACACATCATTTCTGGGAATGCTGTTCCTGTGACTCTGCTGAGAGAGGACAACAGGAGGTTCACACCTGACTTCTCCTGGACTGTTGCTCGTGGTCCTTTTCTCTTTACTGATGGTAGGCTGAGTCCCTTCTCTATAATAAACCTGTCAGCAGGAGTGTCATAGCTTTTCTGAGTTCTGTGAGTCCCCTCTGGTGAATTCTTGAACCTGATGGTAGTCTGAGAATCCCCTAACAGTATACAAGCTGTTTGTAGTAGTTTGCTATATAGCTACCAGTCAAATTAAGATAAAAATGTTGTGACAATATCAAATATTTATTACGTATTTTTAAACAAGAATTTCCGCCAAATATTTTATAGGGAACACTTTGTTTTTCACACCATCCCTTGAAGAAAGTAAGAAACTCAGAGAAGTCAGTTAACTTGTGCAGAATCACATAGCGAGTGGGGCAGCCACGAAGCCAACACAGGCTGACTCTGAGCCTGCCCTCCATCACTGTGCTTCACACTGCACGGCCCCAGTGACACGTCGACCCAAATTCAACAAAACACACACTTACCCAGATGTCTAAGAATCCTTTCCATTATAAAATAACAACTTATGCATAAGCTCAGGGGTTTGGTAAGTGGTTGGCAGCCATTTGGGCTCATACCCTTGTAGTAGGAGATGAACGAAAGTGCTCTTCGATATGTTTCACACGAGAACCACATGCATCCTGTCTTTTCCCTCCTCCCACAGACTCTCAGATGCTCAAGGAGGCTCTGGGAGTATTTTGCTTTCCTATTTCCATAGTCATGGTCCTAGCTGGGTTTGCTTTTCTGGTGTGTGTCTTTCTGCACTATGCTGTCACTCGACCTTGTACGCTTGTGGATTTACTTGAAACTGTTCAATAACTTGCATGGATGCGTGTAGTTGACAGGAAGCTGACGCTCTTTGTAGATTTCACTTTGGTATAGAAAATCATAAAGTTTGGCATCGAATTTCATGTAACCATTTTATTGTCTCAGTTTCGTTGCCGATTCCATGGGTAGAGTTTAAGTAACTCCATTTCTTCTACTACATAATTCAATAACTTTAATAAACTCATCTGCTGGGTGAGCAGCATATTACAAATCCCAAGCACAGTTTCTCCCGAGAAGCACTTTATTACCAGTTTACTGTAATGCAATATTAATATAGAATGATGACACTTGGACTGTAGAGGCGCTGTTATGCTTTTATAATAATATTTATACAAATAATTAAGCTTTCATTTTATTAGATAGGGCATGTCTAGGGAAGGGGATTTTTTGCACAAATTAAATGAAAAAAACATTTACTATTGGTCAGTGTGTCCTCTACCTGAATTCTCTGAATGGACGGTAGAAAAATCATCTGTCATCTGTACTTCATATCAAGAAATTAATCAAACTGATGGTGGAGAGAGTTTTTTGAATGTTCATTATTTCAGCTATTAATTTTTAAAAGCAGCAAATGTTGCAAGTCAATAGCATCCATAAAAATTGATTTATTGTGCAATTTCCTTCATACTCCTAGAAGCCAAGCGCAGATTCTGTGTACCCAATGATTTCTATTTCTAAGCCACTCTCTTCAGGTTCATTTTTTAAAGATAAATTATTTAGATGAAAGAAATGTAATCCTGTTTGAATTTCACTGATTTGAATTCGTGGAGACTGACCACATCAAGGAAATGTGAAATTTAGCATGAAAAAGAACTACACACTAAAGCAATTACATTGTGAAAAACACAGAAAAGTAATTTGTATTTTAAAAGTGCAAGAGATTCTTGATCAATCACATTACTTCTGTGATAAAGGAAAACTCACATTACACACTGATGGAAACTTCTGGACAGCCAGGGCTCCCTGATACCATTAATACCATTCATTTTTGAGCTTAGAAATACACAGTAGCCTTTATACACAGAAATCACATATTCATCTAAAATGATTTACCACTAAACATATTTGCACTTTAATTTCTTCACTGCATTTGCAGTTGGTCAGTCTGTGTTCAAATCTTGATTCCGGCTCTGGTAATTTATACTAATAACTTGAAAAACACTTAATCCTTTGAGTTTCAGTTATCTTCACTGTAATATGCAGACTATAAAGTTTATTCAATAGGATTTGTAATGAATTAACCAAGAATGAATAAGACAATATTTATAAAAGCGTTGATCACAGAGCTGTTCATTAAAAGTGAATATTCTTCTATCCAGAAATGCCTAGGTCTCTGATAATATAATTTGATTAGAAGAAGTATGTCTTAACATGCCATTTCACTAACTGGTATTATTTTCCCTTTAACCAATAATGATTAGTACAATGATCAGTACAAACTTGGAATACTCTCTCCCCACTGTCTGCAGATCAGAATAACAACCATTACACCCAATTCCACTTAGGATTTTCAAAACTAAAATGAGAAATATGGACTGTACATAGGTACTGAGGGCTGGGAACTGATCAGTACCAAGGTCAGCTCCTGCCACGCTGCCACTGCAGAGGCCTTCAGTGTCCAGCTGGCTCCACTCTGCTAAGAGAGACCAAAGAATAAACGGTTTTAAACAAGGCTGAAAGGCCATAGCCCTGCAGACGCCTCCTGCCGCTCACAACTCCATCCTCACCAGACAGAGTATTCAGATCACTACCCAGGCAAGAAATATCACAATATATGTGATATGCAATTTCCTTCCACTTTTTCATTTATTTTAGATATGAAAAATAACAATTATATCCACTTCCACAGAGAAGAGCAAGCACAGAAAAATAATAAAGCATATTAAAAGACTTGGCAGTCTGAAAGAGGGGAAACATTTTGAGCATTCCGAACTTATGATCTCCAGGGAATCACAATGACTACCAGAAACTGGCGACAATTTTTTAAAGCTTGTAGAGATCCTATATGAGGGCCTCCTTTAGTTCAAAGCACTTAGCATTTGGCTGGGTGCAATAGTCCACATCTGCAAAACTTGGGAGGCTGAGGTGTGTTAGTTTGAGACCAGCCTGAGCAAGAGCGAGGCCCCGTCCCTCTGAAAAATAAAAAAACTAGCTGGGCATTGCAGCTATCTGTAATGCAAAAATAGAAAAACTAGCCGGGCATTGTGGGATGCATTTTCTGACCCCCGACAGAGGGTCTCTTTTCCATTTCTAGAAGTTGTCTAAGGACATTTTACAAACCCACCTTTTACATTCTTAAAAATGTCCAGTTCTTTATTATAGTTTCAATTCTCTTATTTTTATGTTTCTAGTTTCAGACTTTTCTGCAATCTAAGGTTTGTCGCATGCTAATCATCTTGTTGGTGGCATCTGCTGACTCCACCTTGCGCTTGGTTTCTTGTGCTGTCTGTAACTTTTCTCTTGTGAGTTCACGCTCTTTAGGTCCCAATTTTGCTGTTGACTTGCTTTCCCAGGGGAGCTAGTGTGAAAGGATGCCTCTGAGCTTTGCTCAGCTTGTGCCTGCCCCAGGAGCTCACAGTAGCTCTGGACAAGTTTAAAATATTAATTTCTTTAGTGGTAGCTAATGCACAAAGGTACCGTAAATTTAGAGCTCACATCCGAGGTTCTTCTAGATACAGAACAGCCTCCTCACCTCGTCCTTACTTCTCAACAGAAGAGGGACCTTTTGTGTGCTCCTGGCTTACAGAGACAGATGATACGTTTTGGTTCCCTGTCTGCCTTTTCATTGGCCTGGGGCCACATCTCTTAATATTGTGGGGCATTAGGACCTAGTGTCCAGCCACTGTGGTCTCTTTCTGCTATTAAAGTTCCTGTGAGTGGCTGGATAACCTATTCCCAGGCTCACCACCCAGGCTTTGCTTTGTCTTCCCCCACCCCTCCATCCTTCTCTCCCTCCCTCCCTTCTTCCCTCTTTTTTTTTCACTCTCAGTGGAATGGGCTTTTAAAAAATTTATTTTAGCTATCATTTTTTTCATTTTTGCAGCAGAAGGTGGGGTAGTAAAGAAATCTACCTCAATGACTATCAGTCAGAGATGTTCCTTAATCACGTTAGTAGAATAATGTAATTTAACACTGTGAGGGAATACAAAGACCAGCACCACCTATAGGTATGTATTCCTCCATTAACAATGATGTTTAATAATAAGTATTGACTGTCTGCAGGTAAAGTAAATTGTGCTGGAGACACTCAGTAGGTACCAGCCCTCAAGAAGCTTATACACTAATGAAATAAAACAATCTAAATAAAATAGCAAACTGAAGCCAACAGGATCATAAACAATTTTAATATATTTTAAACAATTGGATTTATTTCTGAAATACAAATACATTAGGAAATATCCTAATGAAATCAAACTAATCTCCTTACTGATCAATAATTTGATTACTTTATAATCATTTCAAGTTTCAAGATAAAAATTTTCAAAATCCATTTTTGACAAAAACATAGAAGATACTAAGGCTAGGTATTTAACAAAAAATTTCAATAGGAAACCTGTCATTTGGAAAAGTAAAATATAAGAAATATTCACATTGAAAGAATAAACACAACAATGATGTCTATTATTTATTATTCAGCATTATTCAGGAAATGCTATATAATCAGAGAAGAAAAATAATTTATCATAGTTTGTAAATGACATAATGGCATATTTAAAAATCCAAAAGATTTAGCTGAAAAAGTTTTAAAAGCATAGATATATTAGCAAGATGGATATAAAATTATAAATCTTTCTTAAAATTAAAAAAATGGACAAAATTATCCTAATTGCAATGACATTTTAAAACTTTCAAAAGCATAATAATAGATTACTAAGGAAGATAATAAAAGATGAGTTACTGAAGTGACATCCATCTTTCTTGACAAGAAGTCTCAATATTTAAAGATATCAATTCTCTCCATTGACTTATGAATTGTATGAGAGATCATTCTCTTGAAGAATTTTGGAGGGAACTTGACAAAAACATTAAGTTAATTTATAACAGTAAATGGTTGAGAATGGCCAATATAATTTTAACAAACCATAGTAATAACAGGCAAAATGAGTCTATCTTCCTTTGCAAAATATATTAAAAAAAAAAAAATATATATATATATATATATACAGTCATTAAAATATTGCATATTTAAAAGACAGAACAGAACAATAAGTCTTGAAATATAAGTCAAAATGTAGTGTAAGATAATGATAGCATTTCAAATCACTGTAGGGAAATAAGATTATTTAATAAAGTGTGTTATTGTGAAATATATATTTGATCTTTGTCTTCCATTTCTGGCATTCTACTCTTAAAATCCTTGATATCTGCAAAGTGATGTGTTTTTTTGTATGCTCATGAGTTCACTGATGGCTGGCAGCCCCTAGTAGTTTTGGGATGAGGGACTATCACTGGTAAGATCAAGGTTGGAACTGTTAGCCCCACCTCCCACCTACATCAAGGAGAGAGTGCTAAAGATTAAAATGATCCTATATTGAGCAAAAGGAAGACCCCATCTCTACTAAAAATTGAAAAACTAGCCAGGCATTGTGGCGTGTACCTGTAATCCCAGCTACTTGAGACACTGAGACAGGAGGATCTCTTTAAGCCCAAGATGTTGAGCTTGCTATAACCTACAATGCCACAGCACTCTATCCAGGGTGACAGAGTGAGATGCTGTCTCAAAAGAAAAAAAATATATATATATTAAATTGGTCACTAATGGTCTATGACTTAATCAGTCATGCCTACATAATGAAGGCTCCATAAAATGTTAAAGGTACTGAGTTTAGGGAGCCGCCTGTTCAGACGCATGGACGGATGTCCCAGGATGGTAGGGTGCCATTAAAAGACCTGAAGTTCCAAGCCCTTCCCATATTTCTTACCCTATGCATTTCTTCATCTGTATCCTTTGTTATATCCTTCACAGTGGACAGGAAAATGTAGGTAAAGCGTCTTCATGAATTCTGTGAGCTACTCTAGCAAATCAGTTGAATTTGAAGAGAGTGTCATGGGACCCTTATTTATAGCTGTCAGTCAGAAGTACAGATAAAAAAATCCCCCAAACCTGGGGATTTCCATGGGCAATGCAAGTGAGGGGCAATTATGTGGGACTGAGCCTTCAACGTGAGGAATCTGTTGAGGTCTCCAAGTAGACAGGCTCAGAGTTGAAGTGGAGGACACTCACCTGGAGTCCACTACAGAACTGGACGACTGGTTGCTGATAGAGAGAAGTCCCCACACATTTAAGTGACCAGAAGTCACAGAAGCCTTTTGTGGTCTGAGTAGAGAATAAGGTAAACTGAGTTTATTTTTTCCAATGTCTCCACAATAGTATTGACAACTAAATAATTAAGTAAGTTAGGACTCTATTTATTCACTGGACTATTTCCCAGAAGAATGTAAGATTTTGGTATTTTTTTTAAAAAGACCACAAAATTTCAGGGGCACTGTGTACAACTTTTACATACATTTGGGTATTGAGGTAATAGTTACCATTTCTCTTCTCACTCCCTCTTTCTCTCTTTTTCTCATATGTCTACGTGGAATAGAAAAAAATAGAGAGATGAATTAGATAAAAATAGACCTTTTTTTAAAGCTAAAATACTTAAAAACTTTTAATCACAAAATGCATTCAATATTTGTCATGAAAACTTTGTGTATGTATGTATATATTAAATGTCCATTAATAACAGTCATATAATAAACTGGGCAAAATCTTAAAACTGTGTAAAACTAGGTTACACTGTGGTAAAAATGCCACATAGTCTGGTTGGTTTACAGAGACAAAGGCTTATTTTTCACTTCTGTTAAATACGTATTATTATGTAATTATGACCCCTCTCCACATAACTTTCTTGAGAGATTCAGGGTAATGTGTACCCTCGTTGAGGAGTCTTCCTGGCATTACAGAAGAAGAAAAGAGAGATCTGAATCATGATCTTCTTATTAAAGTTTTTGTTTGGAAGTGACACACATGATTTCCACTCATATTTCATTGGCCAAAGCAAACCATATGTCCATCCCTGAATTTTAGAGAGTGGGGGTTTATAATCTGTCTACAGGAAAGGCACTGCACTGACGGATATGAAATATGAACGAGCAGATCTTCCGATCTCTGAGAAATGATAGATTGTTCCTATATTTATAGTTAAATAGTTTTCCTCTTGAACTGGAAAAATTTAGACCAAAGGCAGATTATTTTCCCTGTACCCACAAACACATACTAATAGAGGAAGGATACCTTCACTCTGGAAGTACAGTTCTCACTAAAAATGAAAAGAAAGGGAGGGCACGGTAATCGTTGATAGGCCATGAAGCTAAAATCCCCCAGGAGAGAGCTGCAATTTTCTCTACTTTGTATATGAAGAATGTTCCATGTGTAAGCCACCATTCTTCTTGAGAGTAACATCCTAGCCCATTGTTCACTGTTGCCCTTGACTCTTCTTTCTAAAAGATTCTCTTTCTTTTCTATTATCCTCAACTCTTTCTAAGAAAGATAACAGAGATTATAGAAAACACATTTTCCTTAAACGTTCTCAATCTGTTGTATGGTGATATGTTAAATCTTAAGTAGTTAGTTTCTTTGAAGCCAGATTGGTGGTGATTTTGACAGTTCAGTGCACACAAGCAGTTAGCTGCTTATTTATTTGCTTTCAATTAGGCTCCTTGTGCCAGGACTCACATCCACAACGTTGTCTGGACTTCACTCTCTACACTTAGCGTTGGGTCTATCAGGCTGGGGTTTGGAAAGGCACGGTTCCGGTCTCTTTTATCCAAATTTACTGTGTCATAACAATGAATGCAGTTTCAGCTATGTTGATGGGGGCCTTGCCATGAGGTTTAACTATCTTTTGTCATTTAAAGCCTTTCCCAGTTTTAGTCTTTCCTAGTTGGAGAGATGAGAATTAGTTGCCCCTTCCAACACTATAATCTCAGTATTTCTAGATTCTCTTTTCTCTGTGCCAAACAAGCAAAGTTTTAAAATTCATTTTCTTTTGGCAGTATCTCACCAAATGAACCAGGTAGTAACCAAGATATTTTACTAACAGGCTGTTTCCCTCCCAGTCATGAACCAGGTAGTAACCAAGATATTTTACTAACAGGCTGTTTCCCTCCCAGTCTCCTCATCCAGTGAGATTCTCTTCGGGGTCATGCTCTGCTTTCCAAGTCGTGACTGCAGGCTCGCCATTGCATGACCTGGGTCATCATCTGCGTAGCTCTGATAACAATTTATCTCTGACTACTTCTTGGCCCAGAAGCAAATGTCTCATATTTTGTTTGTTATTGCAGGTTACCTTTGGTCAAGTTTTTGAATTATTTGCAATAGCCCAGATTATGCTAAGAAAACGAGTGACATCACATGGTCACTGGCTCACTGTAAAATTGTAGTCCTCACACCTTATGTTAATTGTGGGATGGTTATGATTCTTCACAACAGCAACCTTCTCTCCAAGGGCTGTTAGTCTCAAGGCAGAAGAAAAGAAAAAATATGAATGAGGAGCTAAGTCTGAAAATTTCAGTTAAGAGGCAAGCAGATTTTCCATTCTAATTTTTTTTTTCACAGAACAATTCACATATCAGTAGAGATGTGTGGAGATACGTGAGAGAAAATTCATGATGGGAGTTGACTCATTCCATGGGGAGGCCCAGGAGTCCCAGTATATGTTGTTCCAAACTGGAAATCAGGAAAGCCTGTGGGATAATCCAGTCCAAAGGCCTCACCAGCAGGAAGGGGACCCATGTAAGTATGGAAACCTGAAGGCCTGAGGAACAGGAGCTCTGATGTCTGAGGGTGTTGCGTGATCCGAGATGCGAGAGAGGCAGCAGCTTTGCCACAGGTGTGAGCTTCCTCCTGCAATGTTGATGGGCCCAGGAATGGTTGACTACACACACAAAAGATGGCATGTAGCAAAGACATTTTATTTTGTGTCACCTTATATACATTGGTGGTCACGTAGAAACTTAATCCATAAACTTTATTATTACCTAAATCTTATCTAACTTACTCTATCTAAAATTAACTTGTGGGTAAATATCAAATCTCCACATTAACACAATTTCTTCTGTTTTTTACATTCCTCTCAGACATGTGTCAGCTCTAACTACAAATCTGATTAAACATAACACAGAAACTCCAAGGGAAATGAGGAAGTGAAACGTAACAAGCCCTGTGTTTGCTTCAGGGGAGCTCAGCCCTCTGTCCAGCCTTTTTGCTGTTTGCAAAAGCTGCTTCTGTGTTAGCAAAAGCCAATTAACCCTTACCAGGCTCACTTCATGTGCTTCATGTGGGGAGCTCTGTCACCCCACAGAGGGCAAGAGAAGACAGGTGTCCCAGTTCAAGAAGAGAGATGACCTCATCTTTTGCCTTTGTGTTCTATCCAGACCCTCAAAATATTTGTTGTCATTGCCAGATGCATTGGTGAGGGTGAATTCAGTCCACTGATCACACACACATCTAAACATAATGTTTTACTAGCTACCTGGGCATTCTTTAACCTAGGCAAGTAGACACATGGAATTAATCATCTCAGATATATACTTCTCAAACAAGGGAACCTGTACTCCAATTTACAGATACAGGGACATCACATATAAATGCAAATGACAAAAAATATGCTGTAAGGGCAGAAGGGTATGGTAACGTTTCTCCCCATCATAAGGCTCAGCTACCAGCTCTTCTCTAACAAAAGGCAGATTAACAAGAGAAGAACATGTTTATTTAATCAGTTTTATGTGCTATGGAGGCTTTAGAACAAAGATTCCAAGAGCCAAGGGAGAACTGTCCATGTATGCTCAAATTCGATGGCAAGTAGACAGATGTATACAAATGGGATTGGGCAAAAGGGAATGATCTAATAGGAACAGGCCGAAAGGGGAAACCTGGCAAGGCCTGTTTGTTTGGGCTCTTCTTGGCCTCCGTGTGGTGTGTGCCATTCCACAAGAGGCAGAGCCCTGTGCACGGAGGCTCTTAGGATCTACTATTAAGGTAGGTCGGAGAATTTCTGTATAGTCAGTTTCCACATAAAAAGGCAGGGAGAGGTTAAAGTAATATTTCTGGGTTTTATGGCTGGCTGTGCTGGGGAAGGTTCTGGTTTCCACAACCTGCCCTGGGGAAGAAGGATTCTACTTTCTGTGGCAAGCATTAAGGGAGAATGAGTGGCAGTAAACAGAAGGGCAGGGAAGGTTTAGAGAAATCTGAGCTCAGAGGCTGCTTCTGAGGCCTTTAAATGTCCTTAAGTTCAAGTTAGTCAGCATGCCAAAGCATCATACTTTGGGGCATCATTTTCTGAGCTAAAATGTGAAAAATGTGAGCCTTCACTAGAAATAAAATGCAATTTAAAACAAAGTTGATTGTCACTTTTTACCCAAAAGTTTGGAATTATTTTTGAAAAAATGATAATATCCAGTGTTTAAAAAGTTGTGGATAAATTTGACACTATAATACCCTGATAAAGAGGTTTAGAATGTATAAATTTATATAACTTTTAGGAAGACGTTTGGGCAATACTAAAGAATAACCCCTAAAATGGCCTTACCCTTTGCTCAGAAAATTCCCCATTTGGGTGATTATCTAAGATCTAGAATTATCATAAATGCTTATGTTTGTATATAGAAAATATTTCACAATAGGATTATTTTAGAAATATTCATATTAATGAAAATTAATTGTTAATTAAACTATTATTTAGCTCTATAATGGACTATAAAGCAGCCATTAAAATAATATAATATTAATCTCTGTCAGAAATAGATGTTTTTGCTATATTGTTAAATGAAATAGTGCATTATTTAATAATATGCATTATGGAAATAGAAAATTATAAATCCCCAAATAATTTGATTCAGTTTTGATTAAAATTATAGTTGAAACCACTTGCTATAATTTTCAAATGGTACTTAGTGGAAAACTTTGGCCTTAATAATCTGTTTATATTGTAAGTCTCTCAAGAATCCAAAGCAGAGAGTTGGCTACACTCTTTGTTTGGAAAGGTAAAGAACCTGGAATTCTATTACCATAAATCTTAAGTTAAACATATAGTTTTGCCATATTTTGTCACCCTATAGTTGAATTTCTTTTTGTTTACTAAAAAGGACAAAGGGCTTTCCTGTAAAATTCATAGTTCTGCTTTGTTAGTTTTTTTCTTCTTAAGAATCATTGACTTATAACCTTAAGACTACATATGTTTTTTCTATGAAATCATTTCTATGAAGAATGTTTGTTCACTTGACATTGTAAACTATGTTTTTCCTACATGTTGAATTTTCCCACAAACTTTGTGATAATTAATATTATCTTTTTAATTTTTGTTGTATTTAACCCGTCAGTGCATAACGATTATCAAATGTTTAATTTAATTGCCCTCTTCCTTGAAATAAAGGGGGAAAGTAAGAAATTAATTTTAATTTTAAACTGAAACAAAAGTCTATTCCACCCCAGTGTATATCATTTAATTTATCTCTATATGCATGGATATATAGGCAGTGAATAATCTGCTCTATTCACTCAATAATAGATCAGAAAAGCATTTCCATGGCAGTGACATCCATCCTGTCAGGTCTAACTGAGGATGCTCCCTATTTTGAGCATGTTACATCAAACTGCTACCAGTGGTTATATTTTAGAGTCAGAGTTTTTGTTTTCTTCTTTTTTCTTCCATTTATGTTCTCCAACGTTCCTGCCATAAATATGTATTTCTTTTGTTATAACAAACTCAAAAAAAATCTGTAACTTATTCTTTCACATCCAGATAATGTGCCATTTCTTCAATTCATTAGCCCTTTCATGGTCACACCAATCAAAGGCAACTTTACTTTTCTGCAAACTTTATTTTCTTTTAGTATTTTCTATCATAGTTAAGTCTAAGCTTCCTTTTTCAATGAAATTCTGCCCTTTTGGTCAGCAGTTCCTTGGGGATAAGTGCTGTGTCTTACTCTTCCTGGTGACATACACAGCATTCAGCACTATACCAGACACATCACATTGGTGAGGGATGAATTTTCCTCAAGAATGAATGAGCATAGTTACACCCTTGCCCAGGTCCCCCCAGCCCTGAGTCTACATCAAGTGCGTGGTCACCTGTGCCCCACCGGAGCGGAGCTATCATCACAGAGTGAGCCACAGCTAAGACAGTGTAAATATTTTTCTTGGAAATTAAAGCTTTGTTTTCTAAAAGGGTAATTTTTGAAACCTCTTTCTGGTAGTCACCTGAAAATGGAATTTAAATTGGGAAAACATTTATTTTTCAATTCTCAGTTGATTAAATTTTCCCTTTGCACATCACTGTTTTAAATTCTCCACGGCTCGCCCTGGACACCTGTGATAGACTCTTTCACCTCTGTGTTTTGATCTTAAAACCCATCGGCCTATCATTTCTTTCTTTTCTTCTTTTTCTTAACAAAAGCAAATCCTGGCAAGTCTGCATGATATTGTGAGAAGCGGATTTAACATTCCCTTGCAGCTTAGGGATCCCAGTGCTGCTAGGAATATAAACGCCTCATTCTCACACATTCATGTTTCCTCCATTGTTTTGCGTAGGGTGACGTTCAAGCCTTGTGGCACTTTGTGCCTGATGTGCAGTACTTGTTGTGACTTGAATGATGCTCCTGTGGCCTGAGTTACAGAGTTTATAATGTCTGAAGACCGTGCTTCCTTTAAAAACTCTTTCATTGCTCTTATCTAAACATTTCATTAAATGGCACTTTAAAGTATTTCAGTTAGCTCTTTGTCAAAATAAGAAAAATATTTTAGGAAGAGTTTTCAAAATACTTAGATGGGGCACTTGGTGGTGTGCACATCTTTTTCAAATACTTTGGGTGACTTTGGGCTCTTGTTAGTAAGATAGTAATCTCTCTAAAGCAAAAGCTTATGTTGTATAATAAGACCCTTTAAAAACTATTTAAGTTTTTAGCTTTGGACTTTTGTACAGCCCTTGGGTGGGCATTTGAAGACACCAAAATATCCCTGCAGGGGGTTTGTGGATTAAGTAATAAGTGGTAAGGCTCCAGCTGAGACTTGTGTTTATCATTATCATCTTGGTACAGAAAATATTCAGACTGGTAATGATTCCGGGCTACCTGCTGTGGTAGATTTTAGCCTCAATATAACATTTAATAAAACATTATCACTCGACTTCAGTGAGACTATATCGATAAGAACTGCTGTTAGAAGATGTCGGAAGAGTGAGCTTTTGAGGTAGAGAATGCAAACTCTAGAAATAATGAACTAAATATAGGATTCATGAAAGTAAAGATAAAACTTTACCTAAAGTAATAAAAACCACAGTAAATGAATAAAGAAGAGAAAAGAAAAACACAACAACAACCGATCTGTAAGCCAGTACTTAAATAGATAAAGGGAGAACGTAAGTGAAAGTCACATATTGCAGGGAAAGCCAGCAATGAATGGGAGAAACATTTTACTGGCACAGAGAAAAACAAAATTCAGTGGACAGGGGACTGAAATGTTGGCTCAGCAGCATGATGGACTAGATCCTCCATCTCGTGAAGCTTGGAACGGTGTGAAGTTCCATGGTGTCCAGCTTCTCACACTGGGCTTCACCGGCGCTGTCGGGTATCATTTTGCTAGCGTCATTCTTCTTTGTATATCGCATATATTTATGCCCTTTATTTGGATTCAGTACATGTTAGAAGTTCAGAGTAATTATTACACTGAGGTCTTTGCCCTAGATTATCACGGTGTCTGCCCCAGTTGCTGGTTAGTATAATTCGAAGTGCTGACCCTAGCTCATAAATTCCGCTGTGGGGATTTCAAAACTGCCTGAGAAACTTCTCTTCTGGGTGGGATATTTTAAAAGGAAGTTGTTTGCTGGGGCAGGATGGGGGGTGTCCAAATTATTCATTGGGATTGTTTAAGAATTTTACACTAACAATTTAGTATTTAATATTGTTTTAAAGAAACACTTCCTTTTCCTAGTTCACTAGATCCTCACTTAATTAACCTTTAGTGCTGCAAGTAAGATACACATCTTTAAAATTTTTATGCTCCACGGGCTATACATTATTGGGGCTGTTTCTCCTACTAACATTGGTCTAAAGTGCATACTTAGGAACTCATTAACTCTTATAGGTCATCAAGATATCATTTAGAACATCATTTTTTTTCTAATGGACTAAATGCTGTGCTCTTGACCTTTTCAAGTCTACATCTCTGCTAGAGACCTAACTGACTATGACTTCTCAACAACAAGCAATTATTGAATTAATATATTCTTTCTTAATCCCAAGGTTGATTATTAAATAAAGAGCTCAGAGGTTGACCAATATCTGCTAGCATTCTGTAAGTAGTTTAAATTTGTAAGTCTTATATTTTGTTTAAAAAGAAGTAAATACCCCCTCCTATACCTTCAAGTTCAAATTCTGGTTTATAGTCTGAATGATACAAAAAATAAGGCTCCATAGTACCTGGGTAAAAAGAAACAGGAATCATCAACTATTCTTTCTGGATGATAGGTATTTAGCAATTTTAGTCTGCATTTGACCTTTAGGTAAGATAAAAGTATTTGTCAAAGAGAAGAGATATTTCTTTCTTACTAGTGGTCTTTATAAAAATTGGGGGAGGGTGGCGCCTGTGGCTCAAAGGGGTAGGGCGCCGGCCTCATATGCTGGAGGTGGCGGGTTCAAACCCAGCCCTGGCCAAAAGCTGAAAAAAAAAAAAAAAAATGGGGGGCATTTATATTTTTAAAATACCTTTAAACTCCTTTTTTTTTTTTTTTTTACATGAATATAAGCTGGTCTAACAGGACATATCCCAATCTCTGATGACTTTCTTGTGTAAATTTAGCTAGCATATATGTTACACTTTTTTCTGTTCACATAATTAATAAGTATTTATTGAAACACTAGTATGTGTATAAGCCTCTTCCAGATGTTTTGAGAAAAAAGAGGAAAATGTAGACTCTGAGCATAAGGCACAAGGTGAAATGTCAAAGCTGTAGACTGAGTGCAAATGAAAACGTACGTGAAAGCAGGAAGGCGTTATATTAAATAAAAGATGTCAGCAAAGACGACGATTCATCCTGAAAGACAGAGAGCGGGAATGGGGAGTGCAACCAGACCAAAGGTACAGGCCAAGCAGGAACAGGATGGGACAATGAGTAGATGAAAGGGGGAAGCCTTGGGACTCAGACAAGAAGACTCCCAAAGGAAAGCCTCAGAGCAGGCTCGGAGGCAAACATTTTCCCTGACCCTCTCCTGCCCTCCTGTGTCTTCGTCCCATTCTTCCTCAAGGGTAGCCATAAAATCGAGAATCCTTCTCCACCAAGGTGGGTCATAGAAACCAGAATTCCCATTGGAGCAAGCGATAAAAACTAAAAATACTACTTTAGCTTCCCCTCTGCCTTTTTGTGTGGCCATAAAGAAACAATCTGACCTACCTTGTTTGAAGGCGGGCCGTAAGACCCCAATTCCAGAGAGAGCCCTGTTCACACCCCAAAGCAGGGAATGCTGCTCAGAGACGCCTAGAAGCATCTAGAAAGACGGGCCTGGCTGGATTTCCTCGCTCCATCTGTTCACATTAAATCAGACCCTTTCGGTCCAGCCGTATTTCTGCATAGTTATCTGTACTTTGTTAATCATAAACATCAGAATGGACAACTCCCCTTGTATCTTTAGGTTTTTATTCAAGGGGCCTCTTGTACACACATGGTACATTTTTGTGCCTTTTATGCTATTAATCTTATTTGGTTAGTGATTTTCAGCAAGCCTCAGAGGACAAAGAAAAAATTTCAAATTGGCCCCAATAATATCTTGCTAACTAAATATGGAGTTAAAGATATTCTGACTAATGTAAGTAAATTTATGATTTTAATGATCACCAAGTCATTTGTGAAAATATTTATAAATATTCCTATACAAGTAGCTCAAAGTCATACAGTTATGACATAAAATCATTTCTGAAAAGTAAAAAAAAAAAAAAAAAAAGGTACTTTTTCCATTATTGGATGTCAAGTTCTCTTAGACACTTTTCACTTTTTTTTATATCAAGTATTATCCTCCTTAATAAGAAATATGGAGACAAAATACAATTGAGTAATGCTGTTCTCTTTTTGTTGTCTTTTTGAATTATAGTATTTACCTACCCTTCCTTCCCTTGTTTCTTCTTTCCATCATTTTTGCCTTTCTTTCTCTTTTATTAAGCACTGTATCGGTTTCAGGAACTACATGCATGTAAAAGAAGAAGTAAGGGAAATACTGGGAGGATCTGTAGCGTATTCCGCTGCTCAGTGGGCAGCTAGTCTTTAGTTTTATGTCCCTTCATCATGTGGTCCTTTCCTCTCCTAATGCAAAACATACTTTATAAAAATAAGTTCAGAGCAGTTCTTCGTGAGGCTACTTTGTGTTTTTTCTTTTATTTAATATAATACTTCATTCTTAATTAGAATAATTTGTTATTATTCTGAACTTTCAAAATAAAGAGTATATTTATATTCCTGTAACATTGTTTTTAAATGACTGCTTAAAATATCAACTGGAAGATACATTTTTCTTCATTTTCATATGATCTACTTCACCCACCAATTTTCTTCTGCAAAGTTTATTAGGGAATATGTTCAGTTCAGCAGTTCCTCCATATCATTTTATCAATCTTTTGAGAAATAAAAATTTCAACCAAGTAATTTAAAAATAACCTTAGTCTTAGGTTGTGTTTTCTGGAAAGGCATTGGTGGAATTAAAACAGGAGACTGGGATGAGGTGCCATGATCCAACAATTTTGTCTCCCTGGGGAACAGTGCTTGTTATCATTGTTGTTTTTTATTCTCTCATTTTTTACAATCAGGGGAAGGAACGGGGAGAGAATAGGAAAAGGAAAGAAGAGTCTGAATGATAAATGTTATAATGGATCAGGCTCAGCAAGCCACAGCCACGAGTCAAAATCAGACCCATGCCTGCTTCTGTGTGGCCACCAACCTAAAAAAATATGTATCTTTTTTATACTTTTAAATTCAAAAGAGAATCCAATAAAGAAGAATTTATTGCAACATCTGAAAACTGTATGAAATTCACATGACATTGTCCATGAAGACAGTGTTGGTGGGACACACCGTGCTCCATCACTTGATTATCACCTGGGATCCTGTCACCTACAGACAGAGCTGAGTAGCTGCAGTAGGACCCTATGGCCAGGAATGCCCCAAATATTCACTGGCTGGCCCTTTACAGAGAACGCTGGACATGGGTCAGGATTTCTTCAAGTGTTGTTAAGCTTCAGAACCTAAGAACCCTCAGCCAAGGACAGGAACGCCTACCCCTGCACTTACAAGGTCTGCTTCTGGGCTGAGCCCTGCATTTATGTGTGTAGACACTGAGGTAAATAACCTGCAAAGTGTCTGTTTTAACACTCTGGTGGGGAGGCAGACAGTCAAGCTATCTCCATGCAAAAAGATATATCTTAAAAGAGTCATGTTAAAAGTAGAGGGTCCTGCGATTTAGCATCATTTCTCTTCTAATCAAAGAGAGGGCATCTTTGAGAATGTAACATTTGGGTTAAAGAATGGTGCACCAAAGTCCATGCAGAACTTTCAGGCAGAGGCAAGAGCAGGAACAGGTGGGAGTGAACTGGGTGCAGGTGTGTTCAAGGTGGCACACAGGGTCCATGGAGCTGACGCACAGTGACAACCCAGGACAGGCAGGGGCTGGATCCGGCGACATTCTGTAGATCAAAAAGCAAAGACATTGAGACTACAATGGGGAGCCTTGGAAGAGATTTGAAAGAGTGACATAACTGGATGTACTTTTCAAAGGACTCTCTGATCTCCTTCTGAAGAGGAGACAGAGCCACAATAGTGTGAGTGCCTGGAGGATGGGGGGGGGGGGGGGGTTTGACCATTGAAGGGAAGGATCTGGTAGAGAGAAGGTGTTTGAAAGCTCAGGAAATAGGCAATGCCTGCTGGTGTGAGAACTCTAAGAAGAGGCTAGGGCCTCCTGGAGATAGGAGGTGGGAATGAGAGAAGGATTGCAGATGTACACTTTTGAAACTCTGAGGTCCATCCCTCTGTCTTTATTCAATGCTACTTCTGAAAATTCCTTTGATTTCTTTCTAATTAAATCAAAGTTCTGAGGAGGTCGGTGAACAGCTCTATTATTTTCCATTAAGTCTTCTTGCAGGGTGTCTTAATCTTAATCAAGCTACATTTATTCCTTCCCCCCTTTTGCCCTTTTCCTTAATTCTCCATTATACTGGTTCCTGTTTTAGGCATTGGGACAACCTATCCACACTGTGGAGCTCTGTGCAAATATTCTCAACCACATCGTGACTCTTCCTCCTTCCCACTCTCTTCCTCAGCTTCCTCTGTCCCTCTTCTTACTTTCTTGACTGGACTCTCAGGCTTCACCTTCTTACTCTCTTTCCTTTCTCATTTCCTCTGGGATTACACCTGCTGCCTCCCCCTGCCCCACCCCTGTGTGCTGACAGCTCCAGCTGTGAAGCAGTAGGAGCAATTCAAGTACCTGTTACAGATAAACACCGATATACATGCATATGCACCACCCGTGTCACGTGCGCATTTGTTGAGTCCTAAGTGGAATTTTACTAATCGCTATTTTATTAAAAGCCTTTTTCATATTTTGGGTCTCCTCCCAATAAATGCAAAGGATTCTGAATTCCTTGTACCCATTTTAATTATGTAGCAAAAAATTGTTTATCTTTTTCAATTGTATGTTTATATCATTTGTGTTTTATGTTTGTCATTAACCATGACATAATGGTCCACTGGGGAAGAAAGAAAGTTAACATGATGCTGATTTTAAAGTCATGAAGAAAAAGTTTTCTACATCTATTAAATTACCCAGATGGGACTCTTTAATGTGATGAAAGTTGTTTCACTATTGGGAGTGTTATAATCCCTGTTTGTCTCTGAAATTTCCACTAAGAATGCTTACTTCCTCTACATAAGGGACACGTGGTCTTAATCCAGAGCTATGGTTAGAATTTTGTAAGGGAAACATGTAAACTAGGCCAGCCAGGGTTTACCTGCAGCCAAAGTACGACGGAGAAAGGGAGTAGCAAAGCCTTCCGTCACCTTCAGGGACTGGCTTTGTGACGTTCGGGTCACTTCTGTCTCCCTCCCTTTCTGCTTCTGAGTCTGTCTCTGTGACACCACTGTGTCCCTGCCATGTGCTCGTCCCTTTGTCTGGCTCTGCGAGATTCCCATCCTGACAATCTGAAACCTTCCATCCATCTGCTCTGGACTTCTGGGTCTGGGTCCTGCTTAGTGTCACTCTGTCACAGTGACGCTCCCACTGCCCTGGAGCGTCCACAGACTCTTGGTACATAACATGAACGTGCTGCTGCCATCCTGAGATGTCGGCAGCTGAAGTCCCTGCAGTCCCATTTACGTAATGCTCAAATTCTGATGGCTTCAATTCCCCACTGACTGAATCCAGGATGTCCAGCTGTTGAAAGTGTCCACTCTATAGTGACCACTAATGTGCTAGTGGATCCATCATTATTGCCACTGAGGCAGACTCCTCCAATCTCATCCTGCACAGAGGACCCTAGGGTCAGCTCATCGTGGTAACTCTCACTGCTACCGCACTTCTGTCTGAGCTGGCGTCCAGATGATTTGGAACAAATCACACTATTGTGGCTTTGTACTGTGACCCATAAACAGTAGAAGGGAAACATCCTTGTTGTGTAATGCTCAGCAAGGAAGGTGCACCAACAGGCTCCCCATCAATGCTGCTCAGTTCTGCAGCATGATGGTGTTTAACACACATTACCTCCATTTACACAAGTTCTTCCTAGGGTAAGACACATATATTCAGTGTTGATGTATTGGGTCAAGTTTCACTGTTAGCTTTTTGCTGTGTTCACTTGGCTAGACTGAACTACAGTCTCCAGAAATCACTTTCTGGTATGTTTCAAGCCAGGGTAGGCTACAGACTGAGGGGGCAACTAGTGCTTTGTGAGACAAGCCTCTCACCTCCCTGGTATTCAGCCAAACAGGAATGCAAGTGCTGCTGCGAAGTTTTGTTCATGTCCCTGTAGTCACAAATCAGTGAATCAGAAGGGACACTGTCATTGGTAGGCCTCACTGAGGCCTTCCCTGGGGCCAGAGACTCCCTCTCCTGGATCTTCCTTCCCAAGCAATGTCTGTGGGCAACAAGCTTCAGCTTGTGTTTATGGGTTAGGGTGGCTGCAGTCCTTCCTGACCGCCTGCCCACAGACTGCGGGTTTGATTCACCAGCTCTCAGAATTGCTTGCTGCTTTTGTAAGATTATGTCTCACTGTTCGTGTTTCCCTGGTTGAACTGTACCTGATATAAGCTCCTCCAGAGTGCCTCCCTTTTCTTCCGTCTTCGGCCCAGCTGCTGGGTATGGGGTACGATGCCAGAATGCGTTCCGTGTGGTGAACGCGCTCTCACCACGCCATCTCCTCTTCTCTTCACTCTTCCCTACGCTTTGTCTCCACCCCAGTCCCTAAGCCATCTAAATCCTGATGGTGAACTCTGCTCAGATAACCTCTCATAACACACTTCAGTCCCACATCTATAGACACGTGGTGGGAGGGAGGTTGCCCGATATCACCAGTAAGGAACACATTATTTTGGTTGGAATTTTTTCCAGAAATTTGGAAAGTCAGACATCATGGGGAAATTTCTTTTGTTCTGAGATTTGATTATTGAAGTAACTTGAGGAAATGACTTCTTTCCATAGACGTGGAATCCAAATGAACAGTTTATGCAGAAGATCTGTAAGAAGCAACTTTTGAAGAAGACAAGAAATCTGGTTGAATGGCCTGATTGGTTGAATGGCCACAAGGTTACGCGTGTTTTCACATGGCCAGACAGCATTTAAAGAAACTGAAAATAGAGTTTTGTCACTTGAAAATAGCTAACTTTTGTTGTTTTTTTTGAGTCCTACTGTTTTCCAATCAAATTGATTTCCCAAACTGTACCAAAGCCCATTCCATCAAGGTGGATTAAAGTTATTCACTTGTTTCTGTGTGACCCTGACTTCATCAGAACAAGCCCCGTGCTCTATTCAATTAATATCCTCATTACCATCCTCAGAAGTGAAGAGTTAAACTCACTGGGGAGCAGTCATGGTGATATGTCCTGAGAGATATCCAGCTGTCTGTTTGATTCCAAGTGCTAAATGCGTTAATATACATAGACTATCATTTATATAGCAAGTGGCTATGCGAGATGAATTATTTATTGTGTGACAACTACCTAATACCTGGTGTACTATCAAATGCAAAACCGTTTCTCATTTGACCTGTATGTAAATTTGTGTTATAGAATTCATTACCTTTATATATGAGTCACATTGAAGTTATATGCAACTATCTCTCAGAGAAGTGGCAGGTTACCTCTGTTTTGATTTAATTGCCACTCTCCTTGTATGGCAAAGAAGCCTGCTCTTGGAATGGAAGAATTTCAGGGACCCCAGCCAGGCAGCATGTGAAAAGCCTCTTCTTTGATGCAGAGAGTAAGGTGAGAGAGAAAGACAAGCCCAAATTTAATTAAAATGTTATGAGAGCTGGAAACCAGCACATGAGACAAAGTAAAGGGGAGCAGGGTTTGCACCTCCTGAAGTGTGTGTGCTGCCAGGGATCACGGAGGTAATAAAATTCAAGCTGCTATCCCCAGGCAGTGGGTGACCCCATCCTCTGCAGAGAGCTGTGTGTTTACATTCACAGAGAACTGGGAGGAAGTCTTCTTGAATAAGAAATTGCTTCATTTCCAATTATTCTTTAGTCTCTGGAATGTAATTTAATTCATCTTTACAGTTTTCATGTGGCTTTTCATACTATTCATCTCTGGATTATCATTGCAACCTCTAATAATATGGTTCATCAGGGAGGTTGGTGCCTCTGAACATAATAGCGCTCAGACTCGTTCCCTGACAGGGCAGATAGCAAGCTAATTATCCAACTTGTTGGGGAACCAGAGCTGTAGGGACTGGAAATTTCTGGTATTGAAATGAGTGATGGGGAGCCTTTAGAGGCCTGAAACTTTAGATATCTTCCCCATTAGATTCTTAGTCAGTCACTCGGGGCTCTGCCAAATTGGATGGCCTCAAGATCTGCTTTGCTGGTGAGATTTTGTGTTACTTCCCAATTCCAGCTGGACTGCAAATACTGCAAGAAAATCCTTTCTGATTATTGGTATTTTGGTCCTTCTATTTCCCATCTCACCTGGAAACAGGCAGTGCAGAGGACTGAGAAAATGAAGAACAATGGGGAAGGTAATAGAATTGCACCGAACCCTTGAGGAGATTTGCTTTGAATTCCACATGAAGGTTGAAGCACCCACAGACTTCACCTAGGTCAACCTGGGTGTGCCTGACCTTCCAAGTGTGATTTCAGAGCTGCTCTTTCCTGAGGAAAGACCCTCCACTGGAATGCCCAGAAGGTTACAGAGCTTCATTTGCCTCTCTCATTCCATACCTGCGCACCTGAACTAGAAGTGTTTTCTTGGGTAAATGAAAACTTTGGAATTGAGGATTTGTATTATAATCTAATCCCTATTGAGCAGAGTGTGGCATGGGGACAGGCAGTATCTGTGCCATCTGGGACATCTTTCCAGGTGTCCCACCCCAGACATATTAAATCAGAATCTGAATTGTAACAAGATTCTCAGTTTATTTCTAAGCACGTTAAAGTTTACTGCTTTCTGATCTAGCTCGCTGACCACTATTTGCACTTTTTCCTAGGTGCACCCTTTCTTCAAATGACTTAGATGAGGCTTATACAAAGCAGGGAGTTCCAGGCTGAGACGGGTGCTGAGGACTGTCCCGCTCTCCCTGTCTCCTCCTGTGGTGGGCCGTGGTTACTCCAGGGAGCTGCACAACACAGTAGGAAGGCACTGAGCCTGTCCCTCCATCACGTTGTGCAATAAGAGGCTGGGGCTGTGAGAGGTTAAATAGCTCACGCTGAGTTAAAGAGCCTGCTGGTCTATAAGCCAGGTGGTTGGGCCCTGGCTCCTGTTCTCTTTTCATACTACCTGGTTCTGACACCCAGGATTTGCAATAAGCCTGTGAACAAAAAAAATAAGCTGTGTCTGAGACTGAAGTTATTATCCAGGCTTTGCCACTCCCTGGACTGTGAAAGGCATTTAAACACCTGTCCTTGTTTAAGAGTGAATTAGTGCATTATGTGTTTATAGCTTCAGTAATTGCACCCTACGCATACTACCATATTTATAGAAGAAATCTGAGGTTGAACGCGCACTGCTAGTTTTGATTATAAATGTTTACTTAAAAGATGGCTCTGATTCAATGGTACAAAATCAATTCCAGGCCACCACAGAAAGTGCATGAAAGCTTTTACTTTCTAGGCCTGAGAGATGAAAGACCTTGGATGATGATGTCATGGACTGAATTTTGTGTCCCTGCAAAATTCATATGTTGAAGCCCCAGCTCTCACTGTGATGGTAGCTGGAGATGGGGCTTTAGATGAGGTCATGAGGCTGGTGTTCTTCTAATAAGACTGGTGTCCCTCTGAGAAGAGGTGCCAGAGAGCTTGCTCTCTCTCCCCGCACATGCAAAGACCATGTGCACACAGCGAATAGATGGCACCACCCACAGTGCATGAGAAGAGGCCTCAGACTGGGACCTACTTTGCAGGCACCTTTACCTTGGACTTCCCAGCTGCCAGACTGTGAGAAACGAAATTATTATTTAAGCCACACAGCCTATGTTATTTTGTTATCACAGTCTGAGCAGAGTAACACAGAGGCCATGTCTTCCACACCTGTTTGTAAATGAAATCTGCAAATTCTTATGAAATTTGGACAGTAACAATAGTTCTCATTTATGGAGTGCCTATTGTATGCCAGGCATTGCCAAACCCTGTGCTAAACATTTCATACATGTTACATATTTCAATATACCAACATCTTAAGATAAATTTTCCTCTGGTTTCACAGACTAGTTTCTTGAGCAGAGAGAACACATCACAGGCTTTCTTAGTGTCTCCAGATTCCAGCATGGCATTTGCCTCATAATAGGTGCTCAATGCTGCTACAATGCTGAGGGTTATGAGATTTGTCCAAGGTCATGCATTTGCTAAATTTCAGATCTAGAACTATCTTTACAAAGCTCATTGTGGTAGATTGCAAGAAATGGCTGAAGGTCCCCTTATTGCTTTATGTGTAACCCTTTAAAAGTGACTTTTCCCATTAATCCCATCTGAAAGTAGAGAGTCTCTTCCCACTCTCTTGAATTCAGGTTGACTTTCAGACCTGCTTTGACCAATAGAACGTGGCAGAAGTGACAGTGGGAGAGTTTTGAGCCCAGTTCTGACACTGTCATGTAGAGAAGTCTGGGCCAGTCATGTAGAGAAGTCTGACACTTGCAGATATTAGCAACAAGCACAAAACCAGACATGCAAATCAGAACCCCTGGAACCGTCCAGCCTTGTGCTAAGTGCTGCCATGAGCGAGGTCAAGTGAGACCAGCAGAACATCTGTCTACATGAGCTCAAATTGGTGACCCACACAATCAGGAAGTAATACGTGATTATTGTTTTAGCCATTATTCTATTCCTAATCCTTCTAATTCTATTCTAATCCTTCTACCACCTAGTTGATGATGGTGATGACGATGGTGGTAGTGGTGGTGGTTATTGAAAGGATGATAATACTATGTGACATTATTGAAAGATTATAATGTGCAAAGCAATACTCTAAGGACTTTATGTGCACTAGAGCATTTAATCTATGCAACCATCCTAAGAGGTGGTATTATTTTATCTCCATGTCATTGGTGAGAAAAGTAGATTAAATAACTTTCCATGGTCACACAACTAGTCCTGAAGTGGATGGACTCCAGAATAAACACTCTTTACCATTTAGCTATAGTGTGTAAAGGAAAGGAGCCATGGTGCAGTGTGTTATGTACAGGAGATAAATTGTAGGGACATACTTATGGAGGCGATGAATCAGAGTCAAGCAAAGTAACTCATCCCCAGTTGTCTGTAACCTAATCCCTGAAACCTGTGACTATGTTGGTGTATGTGGTGAAGGAGAATTCAGGTTGTGGACAAAATTGTGATTATTGCATTAGTTTCCTTTGGCTGATATAAGAATTTACCACAAATTTGGTAGCTTAAAACAATAGAAATGTACTATTCTGGCCACAGTCTGGAGGCCAGAACTCTGATATAGGTTCATTGGGCTGAAACTAAGGTGTCAGCAGTCTCAGAGAACCTGTTCTTTGTCTGTTTAAGCTTCTGCTGGCTTCAGTATTCTTGGGTTTGTGCCCACGTCACTTCAATCGCTGCCTCTGTGGTCACGCTGTCTTTTCTGCTCTGCATGTAACCTCCTTCTGCCTACCATTTAGGGGGGCGATTCTGATCACATTTAAGGCTTACCCTGAAAAAACAGGATAATTTCTCCATTTTAAGATCCTTAATTGAATCACATCTGCAAAGTCTTTTTTTTTTATGCCGTATAAGGCACCATGTAAAGTAACACGGAGACAGGGAAAGTATCCTGAATTATCCAGATGGGCCTAGCGGAATCACAAGGGTCCTTGAAAATCAAAAAAGAAAGGCTGGTGCCTGTGGCTCAAGGAGTAGGGCGCCAACCCCATATACTGGGGTAGTGGGTTCAAACCTGGCCTCGGCCAAAAATTTCAAAAAAAAAAAAATCAAAAAATAGAGAGTTTGGGGAGATGTAACTACAGAAGAAAGGGGCAGAGAAATGCAACGTTCCTGGTATTAGAAAGACAGGAACCATGAGCAGCAAATGTGAGCAGCATCCAGACGAAAGGGCAATGATAGGGTTTCCCCAAGAGCCTCCCTCTGTCTCTCCCCAAGAGACAGAGCCCTGTTGTCACCCGGATTTTAGCCCAGGGAGACTGTGTTGGACTTCTAACCCACCAAACTATAAGAGAGCAAATTTGTGTTAAGTCACTATATTTGTCAGGAGGAAGATGTCAAATGCTCTATTTTAAAGCTAAACTTGGTTGAACATTTAACATCAGATATTATACTAACTTCTGTACACATAGATGGCGTCGTGTGTACAGAAACTGCATTTGCACACGAATTTTATAGTATATATAATTTTCAGAGAAGCAATCAAACAACACATCTTTCAAGTAAATCTCCACTTAGTATCTATGAATACTCAATCTTACCTGCTGAAAGTTAAACAGCTCCATAGTGGAGGCAGGATTGCACGCAGATGAGCTGACCTCTGACCTCTGAGCCATAATCCTACACTCCGTCAGTCCCCAGAGTGACTGTGTGTGTGTGTGTGTGTGTGTGTGTGTGTGTGTGTGTGTGTGTGTGCGCCTTACGGTATGTATTTGGAAGTACTCACCTGAATGTGTTTGGAAGTACTCACCTGAATGTGTTTCTCAAGCAAAGGTCAAGAGAAGCCTGAATGAGACACTTTTCTCAGCAAAGTTAGAAGCTAGAATTAGGATTCTTGAAATATATTCTGTAAGTTTCTTGTAGTGTTTGAGTTAAAGATAAGCTAACATTCTTTCTTTCTTTTTTGCCAATGGCACTGAGAAAAAAAATTGAATAAAAAAAGAAAAAAAAAAAACTAGATATGGAAGAAAGGAGGTTTATTGTTAAATTTTTTTATTAAGTCAAATGAACTTTTGCTTCTCCAGAAATCTTATAACTATTCTTTAGAGACAAATTTGGGCATCTAGAGGTTTTGGTTTCTAATTTCTGCTTATCTGATGTCCATCAAATGCCAATATGCCTGCAGAAACAAGTTTTAGTATATTAATTTAATTTCTGGTGAAGCCAGTGCCACGTGTCTGCCATTTTAGTAATGAATCTGCCTGCTTGTTTGGTTTATTGTCTGGGTTTTGTCCAGTCGCTTTTAATTACAAAGTTGTATTTGGATCCTTGTTTCCTTTGATAGAAGCTTTTCAGACCCAGTCTCTGGTCTCATTTTCCTGAGCTCTGGCTTCAACACTAGGAATCCCCGAGGCCTGATGTTGCTCGGACAGTGACTCCAATTATTTTCTGTGCAAATTGCTTGAACCTTCAGCTTTGATTTTCCCTTTCACAAACTGAGGATATAATCAGCTCTTCTCTTATCTCACAAGACTCCTAAGGGAATATTAAAGAGCTTTAAATATGAAAAACACTATACCTACCTGTGAAGACAGGTTATGCACTCACCATTTTCCATCTAATTTCTAGATAATGTCAGACGCACTAACCTCAGGGAAGCCAGTTAAGACCCAGCAATCCTTGGCCAGGTCAGTGGTTTCTGCTGTTTCTGAGGTGCCCTGAAGCAGACAGTAGGCAGCAAACCCTTCTCTCCCACGGTGCGTTCATAGTTATTTGCAAGTGAGATCGGAGCTTTTCCCTTTACTTAATCTACTTGAAAAGAACCTCCTGCATACATTTGTATGTATGGCCATCACAGAGGAGCTCTGGGAAGAGGCACTCCTGTTCTCTGGCCCTCTTGGAGAAAAGAAAAGCAAGGAGTTTTCGATGCAGGATTGAACTGCAGTTATAATTACAGTACTTAAGACACCCTCAAACTGAACATGGTTTTTCTTCCTCTTGCTTTACATCAGGACATCATCAGACTCCACAGGTCCTCTCCTAACACAGTTGTCCTGATCAATTCATGGCCAAGTGACAGCAAAGCGTTTCCGGGACCATTTCTTTTCTGTCTCCCAGGAGAGACTGAGTAGAAATGGACGAGCACTTATTTATTCCCCTGAATTCTGAATCCCGTTCCAAATTGAGCCTCCTGGATTGCCCGCAGGTGGCTTCTATTTCTCTGATTTTGCCCTCATCTATTCCACCTGCTCCAGAAACCTCTTCTTTTCATTTTCAGGAGTGTAAATTTCAGGAATACTTATCTTAAATTATTAAATAGCTATGAGTATGACATGGGCTCAGTGGGCCCTTGGAACGAGAAAGAACCTCAGCTTCGCCAGGAAAGAATTGAGGCCCAGAGCTCTTCAATGATGCATTCATAGTCACATATCCAGCTAGAGACCAGCTTGGACCAGAGCTGGGTCTCCTGACTTCCATCTTGGGGCTCCATCCATCACATGCCCAGTAAGAGCCCCTGCACCTCAAACCTGCATGCAGCACACCCACAGACTCTGCCTTTCGGGATGTGAGGGTCAAAGCTTTTCTTCCCCCTCTGCCTCTCACAGTACAAATGAGAAGCATTTCTACACTTCCCCTGCAGCTGTAGGTGGTCCTGGTGTCTCTTGAGAAAGACGGAAGGGGCCAGCCTGAGGTTTCTTAGAAAATATTTAAGTCTGGGTTGTTCACTTTCCATTGTAACCCAGTTTTCCCACACTGGGGAAGCCTGAGGTAAAACAGGGTCACGGTAAAATTTATAAAACCAAGTCTTTCTCACTCTGGCCTGATCCACATTTGGGAATGCCTGCCCCTTCAAATACTTTTCAAGTTATTTCAAGATTCACAGAAGTTGTTTTTCAGGAGCTCTGAGAACTAGTTTTTAGGTTTCATCATCTGCAAGTATCAGTGATTATCACAACCTTCTGGGAGCTTTCCAAAAATCAGATTTTATAATACCACCCCCTGAAGATTTGGGATTGGGTCCAAGAATATATATGTCTTTAACTCCTCACATCAGTTATAGGATCAGCCCAGTCTATGAACCCCACTTCTATTTCCACAGGCCATTATTTCTATACATATTTAGAGCTCACTATATCCTAAGTACTGCTTTAGGCCCTGGATATAAGCAATGAAGAAAACATTTCCATCTGGTTGTAGCTTTCCCATCTTAAATTTGACTTTCAATATGACAGCCGGGCCTGGGCACAGTAGCTCATGCCTGTAATCCTAGCACTCTGGGAGGTCAAGGCAGGAGGATCCCTTGAGTTCAGGAGTTCAAGACCATTCTGAACAACAGTGAAACCCTATCTCTACTAAAAAAAAAAAAAAAGTTGCTACTCAGGAGACTAAGGCAGGAGGATGACTTGAGCCCATGAGTTTGAGGACTCTTGGACCCCTGCTGACCCTGAAGTACAGCAGGTCACTGGTCACACCAGACCTCTTGGCCTTGTGCTCCCTCTGTTTAGGGCATCCTTTACAAAATATTTACATAGCTTTTTTTCTCCCATTTTCTCCATTATCTACACAAATGTCAAATGATTAAAAAAGGAAACCTTCCTTTTATAAATAAATCAGCCCTGCTACAATTACCCTCCCATTCATTTCCCTTTTTTCCACTGTATTCACATTGAATCATTTGTTCACTTCTGTTTATCTCAGTGAAATGGAAGCTCCAGGAGGTCATGACTGCAACTCACTGCCAAAATCTCAAGGGCACTAAGGTTGCCCCAGCTGCTTCCAAGGGAGAAGGCCCCAGAGGACACCGACCGGCAAGGCTGGCACTGCCCCCACTGTTCTCACCAGCTCTGTGCTAGGCCTGAAGTGTTGCCGCTTCTGCTCTCTGCTGCCCGGCAGGCATGACAGAAATCTCTCTTTTAGGTTGTCACTTACTAGGGATTTTTAAGAATATACTTAGGTAGGTATCCAGAAGGCAGTCAGAGTAAATGGTGCGTGAAATGAATGCATGTATTTCAAGTATGCTTATGTTCTAAACCCTCACAGGAACGGCTTCTATTCCAGCTGGTCACATTGCAGAAACATAGAACTTTAAAGTGATTATTATTATTATTTTTAATACTAGTATGTAGTTCTTGCCATCATGGAAAAATCTGAGCTGTTGCCTCTCAGAAGTTTGGTTTCAGTTCCCACTAGGAAGAGACAGAGAGCTCATGGGGGGAGAGCACAGAGGGAAACCTCTGTCAGGTGAAGGAAAGAATTTAATTCAACAACAGTCTGCTCCATCAGTGCATTTATTATAAAGCAGGTGCGACCGTGGCATGCGGGGCACACTCAGACAGCGTGGTGAGGAGAGGCTGCTGCTCTGATGTTCCTCATTCTGGACACGAAAATTGTGATCCTAATCATCCAGTCAGGTTCACCCAGATGTAGAATTTTTAATTAATGAGACGTGGAGAGGGTCCTTCAGTGAGAACTTTCTGGACAGGAAACACTGAGCTCAGATTCCACAGTAGGACTGTGCTCTGCCTACATGTTTGTAGAAACCATATTATGAGCACAGCATCCTCCGATAGGCCCAAGGGGACAGGCAGAGGGCACCCGCCAGTGTGGATGTGGGGTCGTTTGGTTACTGGTCTCGTGTATTCCTCGCCCTTCTCATATCAAGGACCTGATTGACCCACCAAGGTTTGTTTCTGGCTTCAGAGCCTTGTTATTAATCCTGGATAAGTCTAGAGCTTTTCTTGCTAGCCCCGGAAGATCCTCTGTCTGTCCAACTTGTACGCTCTTGTTGAAGACTCTCTGGTGACCATGTTCCTCCAGAGGAAGCAGCTGTTTATTGGGTTCTCTGGAAACTTGCTGGAAAGGAGGGGGTTGTCCCATCACTCCGATGAGAAGAAGCTTTTCCAGGTTATTTTGTGGATAAGAGTATTGAAGATCTTTGAAGCAATTGGAGCTCTTGATATTTCTGTTTCATCTCTCATTTTAGTATCACAGTGGCTTACATTATGACCATTGCTAGGCAGAAATGGCAGAGTGGCTGCGAGAAGCCCACAGCAGAACCCATTCCCACGGCGCGCCGGCATCTGTGCTGGCAGGGACACACACGTGACCTCCCTTCCCCTTTAGTGTCTCCTGTCCCGACGAACACAGCACAGTGACACAACTAGTGTTTGCGGGCGGACCCCCATGCCTCTCCTCTGACCTCACTTTCCACATCACACTAGGATCAAATGGCCCTAATATCTCTCTAATGTACCCTCTCCTGTCTCTGGCCCAAAGAGCCCCACTTCAGACCTTTATTATTTCTGTCTGAATGATTACTGTAGCCTCCTAGTGGTCCTTTCTAAGGCTGAGCCACCCTCTGAAATCCACACTAAATGTTCCCACAAGATAAACCTGAAAATGGCCCCCCAAACAACTGGAATATCCTTCATCTGTTTAAAAACTTTCTAAGATTGCCACAGAATACAACAGAATGACCCCGACATTGGGCTTTGCACACCTTCTACATTAGAATCACTGTTTAAGACTTACATTCATATATTCTAGAATTTGTAATTTACATTTAACACACACTTCCCAGTTGGGCACAGTGGCTCACACCTGTAGTCTTAGCACTGGGAGGACGAGACAGGTGGATTGCTTCAGTTTAGACCAGCCTGAGCAAGAGGAAGATCCCATCTCTATTAAAAGTAGAAAAAACCAGGCAGGCATTGTGGTAGGTGCCTGTAGACCCAGCTACTCAGGAGGCCGAGGTAAGAGGATTGCTTAAGTCCAAGAGTTTGAGGTTGCTGTGAGCTATGATGCCACTACACTCTACCCAGGGTGACAGAGTGAGACTCAGTCTCAAACAAACAATCAAAAAACACCCGCAAAACATGCTTCCTAGGTGATTCAAGTGCACTCAAAACAGTTAAGAGCACTGACCTAGTTCAATGATAAAGTCCCTGGTGTTCACAGTTGATGGGGGGCCTAATGCAGCCCACACAGAAACCGTGCTATCCTCCATTTCCACCTCTCCTAAAACAAAGACACAAAGGATCGGGCTACCCCCACTTCCTCAGAAGTTCCCACCGAAAGACCCTACCCGGACAGGCAACCTGTGAATGTGCCCACCTGCACAGCCCCATATAAAAGTCGTCTCTAACTGCCCCAGGCGCAGACACCACCTTTACACTGCCCAGGGTCACCGTCTCCTTTCCATAAGCTGACCTGACATCCCCTCTGCGACCTCATCTCTGGATGCCCCCGTTTACACCTTTCAACAACATCACGTATGTCTCGGCTACATCTGCAGCTCTGTCTGTACCAGGTAATGGTGCCTATGCCTCTCTATTCATAATAGGGAACCATGACTTGGGGACATGTGCCCTGGTCAGGAAAACATCCTCGTTTAGATCCAGTGAGGGTCCGCTGTTTCTGGGTCAGTCAAAGTTCTTAGTAGTTTGTCAGCTTCAACTGGCTAGAACTAGTTGTGGCACATAATACAGCCCACAACAGAGGAGAAATAAATCATACATAAAAATAAGTAAAGATAAGTGAGGGCGGTGCCTGTGGCTCAAAGGAGTAGGGTGTGGGCCCCATATGCCAGAGGTGGTGAGTTCAAATCCAGCCCAGGCCAAAACTGAAAAAAAAAAAAAAAACAAAACAAAAGATAATGAAAGAAAGCTGTGGTATAATACATAAGAAATTATTGCATCATTATATAGAAAATAAAGGTTAAAAAAAGAAGTCAACAAAGACATAAATCAATTTCTCAGTGAGATGAAAAAAAGTGCAAATATTTGTAAAACAGATACACACACACACACATATATATACACATACACATACACACACACTGTGGAATACTATTCAGCCATAAAAAATATGGAGACTTTACATCTTTTGTATTAACCTAGATGATGTTGAAGCACATTCTCCTTAGTAGGGTACCGTAAGATTGTAAAGCAAGTGTCCAATGTACTCAATACTAATATGAAACCAATAGGTAAACAGCTACACCCCCACATGAGAGAGAAAATTCAACTGAGGGAAGAGGCAGGGAGGAAAGGGGAGGAGGAGGAGATTGGTGAGCTCTCACCTAGAACGCGCAGCGTGGGGCCTACGGCACACTCCGGGGAAGGGCTCAGCTACAACCTGGACTTTACCTAACAAACACAAACACTGTGACCTAATCATGTGTGCCCTCATATTAACCTGAAATAAAAAAGAAAAAAATTATAAAAAGACAACTAGAAGAACACATAAAAGATTTACGCAGGGGGAAAAAAAAGACAGATGGGGACAATGACGTAAAAATCATTAAAGAAAAGAAAAAATGGGAACCCAGTTCTCAACATCCTAGCGGATTTCATTTCTGTTTTGTTTTGGGAAATGACCTCTCATTTTGTAAGGTTGAATAGTGAAGCACTAATTTCTAAGACTAAAGACTTCACTGGTTTGAAATATTAATATTATAAGAAGGCAGTGCTGATATTGAAAATGTCATGGAGATAGAGACAGGAATACTTTCTTATATGACAGTACTGATCTTTGTTATAAGAGAAGTGTATCAGCACATTTTATAAAGCTTCAGGGGGCTTTAAAAAGCAAAGAAATTGAGATTGAGTTAGCTGGAATCCTACAGCAGGTTTAACAGGAGATACCATTCTGCTACAACTCTCACCAAGTGAGTTCAATTTCAACAGTGCTAATCTTTCCATAGTTGTGGAAGTTTAAATTTTGTGTCCCTGAGGAAAAATTTCCAAAGTAATTCCCATTGAACTCGTCTCCCAGAAATTTCTGCTTCATGCGCTATCCAGGTACCACACAGGCTTCTCCTGGGGCCCTGGGGCCGCTCTCTGTATTGGGTAAAAACCTACTCATCTGGCATTTCAGATCCCGAATTCTCTATTCAGTGTGGTTAAATACAGTGTCTTCTGTTTTGTAAAACTTCTGGCACAGAATTTTGAGGCTCCTTAATGTATTTCTGTCCACCTTGTTCTGGTATTGCATATTAATATAATCCTCCTTTGTTTTCTTTCTCTCAGTTACTGTATCAAGTTCAGACTTTCCCTCAGCAGGTTCAGTAACTGGCGTTTATAAAGCAAACTGACAATAGACAGGTTTACTGGGACAGGCAGACAAATGCCTGAGAGCCACACAAGACAGGGGGTGCAAGGAGGGCCAGACGCTGGCGCTGGGACAGCAGCCTCTTCACAGCAGAGACAAACGTGGGTGATTTCACGGTGAGGTAAATGATTTTTAGGGAAGTTGAATGGTGCTCAGAGGAGACAGGATTCTCTTGGGAAACTGACTGAGACTGGAGAAGGGACAGTGGCCTAAGACAAACTTCCTCCAGCTCCTGGGCAGGGGCGGGGCGGGGCGGAACTTCACTATAACCAAGGTGTCATCTTCTGCAAAGTCTACCAGAAGATCTTTCAGAGCTGCCGTCAGATAAATACAGGAAAACTCTGTCTGGAGTAAGAATAACATTTAGGCTTTTCTTTTCTCTGGTGGCTAATTTTTCTTGGTTATTTCATGAGATTCCTAGGCAGGCAGTTTTAAGACAATTTCATTTTTGTTGGAGGAAGTTTTCCCAGTCAGATAAGGGACTTTCTAGAGAAAAAAGCCCTCCCTGTGCTTGAGGGATGCGAGAGAAAGAAGAGAAATTTAGACAGTCCTGGATTCGGTGGACTGGGAGGACCATGTAGGGCCTTTTAATTTTCTTTAGTTCAAAGGGCTTGGCATGCTGGAACTGGATACTTTGGGGTATCATTTTCTAAGCCCCAATACTCACACTCCCTGGATCATCTTTATCACTTGGGGTGATCGTAATAAATGGAGATTTCAGAAACCTCCTCCCTATCTGCTAAACCACAATATCAGAGCTTTCACAAGCTTCCCAGATGATTCTAATACTTACTAAATTTTGAAAGCTATTGCTAAATACCGTATATACTCGACTATAAGCTGAGTTTTTTCAGCACAAAATTTGTGCTGAGTTCGGGTTTTTCAGCACAATTTTGTGCCGGAAAAACTCGGCTTATACTCTAGTATATACGGTATTTTACATCTAACAACTAAAACTGAGTTCAAACATATCGTCCTTCTCATATATCAAACATTTTATTACAATTTGTTCTACATATGAATTTTGTATATATAACAAATTAAAATTTTCCTGTTCCTAAAATTGCCTTAAAATGATGTTCAACTTTTCACTTCTCTGCTATCCCCATGAATATTTGATAACTTTTTTTCTTCCCGTTGTTGTTTTGCTTTTTTCCTTTAGAGACTTTACTATAACGGGTAATGTCAATTTAATGACCCCAAAGCACATTACACATACAAGCAAAAATCAGAACAAACACTCCACGCCTGAACGTGGTCTCCACTGAAACCATTTGCTCGGCACAGTGCAGCAGCTGTGAGGACTCAGGTCTGAATCAAGAGACCCTTGGCCCAATTATACATTATCCCCAAAGTCCATGTAAATTCTTTCTCCATTCAATTCCATAATTTTGGAGAAATAAAAGTAAAACTATAACCTCTTGTCAAGTCAGAAATCTTCACAAAAGTAGTAAAAAAAAACTTGTTTTGGTATTGCTTTAACATTGAGCCGGTGTGTAATGTTAATCACAGTCAGTAAGAGGTGGCAGGATTTCACTCTTTGATGTAGCCCAGCAGATACAACCTGGCATATAAATATTGTCTTTCTCT